>VUQH01075946.1:0-11092 GCA_015106775.1 Etroplus canarensis
GTCCTGTCCTCTTCCTCATCACCCTTTCTGATACACCCCACTACTGCAGAGTCATCAGAAACCTTCAGGAGGTGGCAGGTCTCTGTGCAGTAGTTAAAGTCTGTGGTGTAGAGGGTGAAGAGAAAGGGGGAGAGAACGGTTCCCTGTGGAGCTCCAGTGTTACTGATCACTCTGTCTGACACACAGAGCGGCAGACGTGGTTTGACATTGAGGTAGTCAATAATCCCGGCCATAAGGGAGGCCTGGATTATAACTGTCAGCTTCCCGCTCAGTAGAGCCGGCCTGATGGTGTCGAATGCACTGGAGAAGTAAAAGAACATGACCCTGACAGTGCTCAGTCACTTATCTAGGAGAGTGTAGACATGGTTCAGCAGGTAGATGATGACGCCCCCAACTCCAAGTTGGGGCTGGTAGGTCAACTAGAGGGGGTCCATTAGGGGGCTGACCATTGGCCTGAGCTGGTCCAGGATGAGTTACCCCATAGTCTTCATGATGTGTGACATAAGTGCCACGGGTCTGTAGTCCTTAGGGTCACTGGGATGTGACGCCTTTGGCACATGCGCGAGGCATGACCTCTTCCACAGCACAGTAGCCTTTTTTATATTCACTCTCATCAATGCAGAACACGCTAGTATTAATAGACTTGAACATAAAATGACTTTAAGGAGACGTGAAAGAAGAAGTGAGGCCAGAGACAGAAAATAAGAGAAAATATTTGGAAGAAAAAAGGTAGACTACCTCTGGTCAAGAGTGAGATGGGGTTCTAGTGTGATGCAAAAACAATCTGCTTTTATATATATTCCAATATTTTTAAAACATCACAACAAGTATTTGTATGCCTTAATAAAAGTCAAGTTAGAAAAAACAAACAGATGAGGAGAAAACCAATTTAAATCAAGTTTCCTTAAATCCCAAGCTTCGGGATTTAAAAAGTAAAGTCAGCATGCAGACTATAAAACTTCCAGAACAGTCAGTTGATGGTGCGGATGAAGTAACTATTGAACTTAGTTCAAAGTTATTCATGGAGAGAAGCAGTCCAAGTAAACACCAGCAGTTACTACAGTTACTGTACGCTCCACGCTATCATTTTCCTTTTTCCTTTCATTAGCTGCTATTCTGTCTCACAGGGCAGTCAGAGATGAAGACAGTTAGTCAGAGTATTGCTGATAAAGAGCTGATAATGGGTCTAACAGTCAGAATGTTCTCTGTGCCTGGAAGAGAAAGGCCGTTGCGTCTGTGTTTATGCAGTGGGCTTAGTCTGCTGAACGGTGGGCTTCATGAGGTTTGAATGTGAGCGAGAACCAAACTGTGGCTGTTTAATGTCCTGTGGGAGATTTTATCTTTGTTGGATAGTCGCAGGCTGACACTCGGCTTCCAGGACCTTGGCTGTTTAGCTGAAACAGTGGATGTCATGGTTAAACCGGATTAGTCACATTTCTCCATTATTACCCCACTATTACCATGTTATTACTGATTGTAGTACAAAGTACTATCAGCTTTCTAAATCAAGATGAAACAATGGAGGTAAAATGAATTGTTTCATGTTGTACTGCGACTGTACCAACCCCGAAATCTGAGGTTGGACGCTCAAGAAGAAGCGTGTGTGTGTGTGTGTGTGTGTGTGTGTGTGTGTGTGTGTGTGTGTGTGTGTGTGTGGTGACAGAGTAGGAGACTGAGTGGACAATTGGTAGAGCAGCTGTAAGATGTCTGTGCAGGTATCCTGCCACCAGGAGATTAGAGGAGCAAGGGGATTGGCCCCAAGAGGCCAGAGGGATTACAACGTGGAAAGGCTCTGAAGGTCAGAGAGGCCATCAGACCTGATCTGGTGAAAGAGAGGGGGTGGGAATAAGTAAATGGTAGTGACAGTACGGATCAAATAAGAGAGAAAGCGTGTGCACTGTGAAAAGGTCCTTGTAATAAGTGTTAATTAACTTGTAACAAGGCATTATTACAAATGTTATGAGGTGCTTATTAATAATGCATAATAAAATATATTTTATCCTAAATGAGCAACATAAGTAAAGGTTATAATGACTTAATGAGTAAGTTAGTTGTAAATGATAAGGAAATTTCTCCCCCACTCGTGAACAAGAGCCTCCTCTGCGAACTCCTCTACGGCAACTCCCAACCCAGAGGGGGCGCTCCACCCCTTTTCCGGCTGAGAACCTGAAACTTGTAGGTGCTATAACTCATCTCAGCTGCTTCACACTCGGCTGCAGACCAGCCCAACACAAGCTGGAGGTCATGGCCTGAAGAAGCCACAGAGAGAGATCCCGAGGCCACCGAAACTGATACCCTCCAAATTCTGTCCATAGAACCTGTTATTCTTTGTTATCAAGAAGGTAAAGTAGAGGGAAGTCACTTCTACGCCATTTTAATTGAAGCATTTTGAACTGTATAATCATTTTGCCTCTTTTTAGTGACTTTGTTCGAGGAAATGTTGGAATTTCACTTATATAATGAACTATACAAAAATATAAATGAGCTAAGCAGTGCTTTATTTCGCCCAGATTCAGGAATGTAAAGACCATCTGTATGAGGACTGATGTGCAGTAGTACTTCTGGTATGTCACCTCTCCAGGAGGTTGATGTCGTGTGATGAAAAACAGAGCGCTGACACAGGAGGTCCTGTTTAACTGGTTTCATATGGATATCATTTGATAGAGGCAGGAAGAAACTGGTTAAAATACTCACTCTCCCTCTGTGGTGTATTATTAGATTATTAGGTTACGTTTCTTAGCACCATCTCGTTCACTTATTGCGTTTCTTCTTAAATCAAGAAGCTAATCCTGACCCCTCACAGCCACCTGGGACTCTCTGAGCCTGCAGGTGACTAACGCTATTCTGGAGCCCCTGTAATCTGGGAAGTTCAAACACAGTTAGTGTCTGTGCTTCAGACTGAGGGCAGAGGCATCTTAGCCAGAATTGGAAATGACAACAAACTTCAGCTTTAGAGGGTGACAATGGGCCGCGGTTTTAAAGCTGTCTGTAGCCGGCAGACAGAATAAACTGAGCCATCATGGCAAATGATGGCTCAGTGCCTAACTGTGTGTGTGTGTGTGGGGGGGGATATTCTGGATTCTTTTAAGACTCATTACAGTTATTTATTAATGAACTGTCAGGGCTCAGTGGGATTAATTCGCCAGGGTACAAAAATAAGTAACTAATTTGCCCAGATTGCATTTGAAAAAAAAAAAAATGCACCTGGATTATAATATGAATTTAAAAAGATGATGTTTTCAGTGTCTGGGCTGATTTCAGAGGGCTGGGATCTTCTGTTGCCATCTGGCTACATCTCAGTCAGTTAAGTTGTCAAGATTTTTGAATCCTAGGGTTTTGGTTCCATTTTATTTCCACTGACAATAGAGGAAGAATATTTTGGGCTTTGGGTTTCATTGTGTGGCCTATTACTGAAAAACAGCACCAGAAATTTACATTTAGCACGTATTATGGAAGCCATACAGTACGTATGCAACATGTAAAATGCTGTTGTTTTGTAAGGAACATTTGATCTGATTAAAATTAAATGCTGAATATTTAAAACTCATTTTATTAACCCCTGTGTCCCCTTTTCAGCATAACTGACTTAAAAGTATTCAGATTAAATTGCTGTTTGCGATTCAGAGTTATGAAAGATTCTCAATAATTTGTTGTCAGTAACTGATATTTACATTACATTTCTGAGTAATCTGATCCAACCCAACATATAACAGCAATAACAACAGGCTGCTACCTGCCATTCAACACAGTCCATCCATTCATTCACAGAACTTTACAAGAACACATTATGAACAGACAGGTTTATTGAATTATTCTCAGATGAAGCTGCACTCTTTCATCAGTGCAACAGAATCAGAAACTTTATTGTCATTGTGGAAAAGTACAACAAAAGTGAATGCAGTCCCATTCAGTGCAAGAGAGCAATTCTAACTATTCTACTAAACATTTTCCTGTGTACAAAGGATAAAAAGGATAACTAAATAGGCCATTATAAAAAAGTGGATATGTAATATATAATGTGCATGTATGGGAAAATGTAAAAAGTTCACGCTACAGTGATATTATATTATGAAAGTAGGACATTTAAGTAGAAGCATGCAATGGTGAGTTCTTCATCTCAAACAATTTAAAAAAATTACAACTTCCTCTTCTAAATGTGACAATATCTGCTGCCAAGCTTGAAGATTCCATAAGCACAGGCATTTTCCCTGAAAGCCTGACCGGCGTCCTGTCCTGGCCGTGGTTACTAATGTAGGATTGGACAGTGTGAGGATGATCGTCCGCTAAGGGCCTCCTAAGCACACTCATGCTCAGAACGGTTCTGTAATCTCTCTAGAACGCGTCATGTGATGTCATCTGTTACTTTTCTATTTTTTTCTGGGAGTAAAGAAACGTGTGGCTCCTCCTCCATAAAAATATATTCTTACAGCTGAGTGTGTGCTTTATTCGTGTTAAGGTTAAGTGCAATACTACATAAAATCCTGATTTACAGAGTACGTGATACTCACGCCTCAGTATAACAACACACCAACTTAGGAGTGTGTGTGTGAGTGTGTGTTTTTATCAGATTTGATTTAAAGTACCAGTTTGTGTTAGGAACACGTTGTAGAAAATGTCTTCAGGGGATTTTTAAAGCTGTTGGATGATCTAAATCATCTTTGGTGTATGACATAACTGACTAACTTGAACTTCGACAAACATACGGTTTTGCTCTGAGTCAGCGTGCGTGGTCTTATGCTTTAAATACACCCGGCCACCCTGCATTGGTTTCTGCCTTTGCCACAACTGTCACCACCGACTGTGACTGTAAATGATAGGACTGGTGCAAAGAGCAGATGAAGGAGGTCAGGAAGTCAGAAACAGGAATGGAATCAAGAATCAAGCGTACCAAAGAGGCCTGACATGTTGGTCGCTGCTTTTGTGAACCGTGACGTCAACAAAACTTAATACTTGTGCTTGAGGAGTGTCCCACTCTGCAGGCTACTCCTAAATGGTGTGTTGCAACTTTTTTTTTTAAAAAAAAGACTTTCCAGCGCTGAAAAAGAAACAAGAAAAATCCCAGGAAACAAAGCAATCGCTTCTTCGCAACTGTTGCAACAGTGTCCCTCAGGAGTCCTCGCGCTCACACGCTGAAACATCACAGAAATGCCTGTAGAGACTGACCTTCGTGAGACCAGCAGTCTAAAGCACTGCGGACGGTCAGTAAGATTACTCACGCACCCTCCAGCCCGGCCACGCTGTGCACGCCGGGTTACAAAAATCAGGACGTACACGGTGAGCACAAATGTCACCAAAGTGATTTGGGAATCAGCTATAGTATTGTCAATAGTATTGACTACAGTAAACTGTCTGATAGGCTTAAATAAAAATCTCATAATGTGTATAATGTTCTGGTTTGATCGCTTTCTCGTTAGTTTCTGAAAAAAACCCACTAATTACAGGAAAATTGTAAAACCAATAGCAATATGACCATCAATCTTCACTAGTTTATTTCACTTTCTCTCTCCCCCCTCTTGCTTTGTCTCTCTGCTCCCACATTCCACTCCTCTGCAGCTCCCTTCACATTCAATATTTTCCACTTCAGTGAGAATTTGGAACCAGGACAATGATCAAAGCGCACTGTGGATGGTTGTGGATGGTGTGTTGCAAACTGGCCTATTTAAAAGGAATGTGGACTGATTCCACTGAGACTTAGTAGCACTGGCTAGTGGAAGCACACCAGCATATGTTTTGTAAAGCTTCACTGTACCTCCCCGGCCCATTCGACATCCACTCTGTGGAAGCAGACGCACACGTACTGTATGGAACATGTCCACAAGCACACAAAGTGGGTATTCATCATGGCTGGTGCACAGTGCAGTCATCGTTCACACCAGTTATGATGTAACTGAAACGAGACACAGTTTTAACGAATGAAGGAAACAGCCCAGCGTGCATTAACAGAAAAACTTGTACCTGTGGCCTAGAAGCCACTGGGGCTGAGCTGTGAAATAATGGACCTCTGAACACAGACATATAAAGGTCAGTGTTTTTGATAGTCTTTATTGGTATTTTGCAGGGAAACCTAACTCTAAGAACCAGCAATTTATGTTTCCAAACAGTTTAATTGATTTTTGAATAAATGCAGCAATGGTGGAAATAGGAAGCGACCCAGTCACAGCAGCTACATGCCCACCCCATGGATCCCACCTCACAGCTTGAGCAAGAGAGCAGAAAGCAGCACTTATACCCTGTGGTGGATGTATTATAATCTGGAAGGAAGTACTCTCATTTAGCAGACAGTTCCACCACCCGTGACTTAAATGCTGTGGCATTCACAGTCACCAGATCTCAACTTAAATGACCATCAACGGAGGATTCTGGACCAACAAGTTTAGACTATGCACCGTCACCATCTTCAAAACACCAAATGAAGGAATGTCTTTTGAAAGGATGATGCTTTGTCTCGCCGGTAGATTTCCAGAGACTCGCAGAATCAATTCTAAGGCTCATAAAAGATGTTCTGGTGGAAAGTTTTGGAAAAATACAGCTGTACTCTGAGAGCAAAGTGCTCTACTGGGACTGCTGGGATATTGTAAATGGTATTCTAGATATAACAGGGAGGTAATCAAGAGAAACTTAAATAGGAGAAAAATAATCTCTCCTTTTAGGTCCCATCAGTACTTAGCATTTTATATCATCTGGAGGCTTTTCAAAGAGGAATTATTGATAATGAACTACAACCGCCCAGCCTGAAAGTCAAAAATGCACGAACCTGATTTTCAGCATCACAGCATCACAGCAGCATGTTTCTAATCTTTTTAAGATGAAAGAAAGAAGAGTTAGGTATTTTTTACTGTGTGAGTATCCTGGTTGAAAATGACTGCAAGATACATGCCTGTAGTTTAACAAATTGATCTGAATCATCTGGCTTCATGGATAAATATAGCTGGGTATCATCTGCATAGCAATGAAAATGTATGCAGTGTTTTCTAATAATATTGCCTAATGGAATGTAGAGCGTATTGGGCCCAGCACAGAACCTTGTGGGACTCATCTATGGTTTCTTTTCTAAAATGCTGTGGCCCACTGTATCAAATACTGCACTGAGATCTAGAAGAACAAGCACAGAGATGAGTCCACTGTCAGAGGCCATAAGAAGATCACTAGCAACCTTCACTTGTGCTGTGATAAACTGTAAAACCTGACTAAACTCTTAATTTCAAGGATTTTAATAATGGAGTTTTAAGGTTTAAGAGCAGTCATTAAAAGCATGTGGTACATAGCTCTTGCTACCTAGCCTGGTATGTTAATAAAGATGTTAAGTAAGTGTAAAGCACATTTGGTCAGTCTGGTGGATATAACATCTAAAATGCATGTTAATGCATGTTCAGACAAAGGAGACAAAGAGTCCAACAACGGATCAGGTTTTCAAAAGCTGCTGCATTAATTGATAGACCTGATAATAGTTTGGGGGGATGGCACAGGAGGAAAAATGTGATGTTTTTCTCTAATATTCCTTTAAAATGAGAACTAAAGGATTTCAAGGCTCAACAGAGGTGGGACTCTTTGTCAGCCTGGCTACACCATTGATAATGAACCTGTGGTTGTTCCTCTTACTTTTACTCTGCAACATGCAGTTTGGACATTTTTGTAACCTTTTCAGACTGGGTAAGTTTCTCTCAAAGTCTTTCCAGCTTTTGAAAACTCTTGCCTCAATCTCAGCCTTTTTTTATTCTTGACAAGTAAGTTTCATCCTCAGATAAATTCACTGAAATGAATTTACCAAGACCAAATAAGACTTCTAATTTTTTTTTTTAAAAAAAGTCCACCTCTAAATAGATCCTAGTAATAATTTAAAATGTATAAAATATAGTTCAGAGGGAAAAACGAAGTCACAGCATATAATATTAGCATTTATGTTGAAAGATACTGATATTTATTGATTCCAAACATAACTGTATCTATATTTCTTGTATACATTTCTTCTCTGTTCTTTCTTTTCTTTAATTATCTCAGTCAGCAAGCGTTAGTTTCTACATGAACTTCTAAGTGAATAGTTTGGGATGAGCATGTTCCAGGATGGAGCCCTCAGTGAATAGCTGTTAAAGACACATTGCTGGAAGACAGAGCATAGACCTACACTTTTAAGTTTAACATCAAATATTACACTAATATAACAGATTAAACAGTCACATTTTTTCCCTTAATAAACCTTCTTATGAATAGTAGTAATCAACTATTGTAACGCACAGCCCTAGGCAAGAAAGCGCACTTAAAAAGACTCTGACACATGTTTGGGAGGGCTTATACAGTGTGTAAGGACTTAACACTCCCACACAGTCTGGCTTTTCAAAAGAAGTGAGAACAGATTAGAGGAAATGTCAGATTAAACAAGTGCAACAGATTTAAAAGCAGGTGACCTGCTTTAATCCCACTAGTCCTTATCAGTTCATCCTGTGAGCAGTTGCTGACTGGCATTGCAAAATTACTCATTATTATTATTATTATTAGTAATATTATCTTCTTCTGTCACAGTCTTTCTGGTATTCTTATTCATTCTGTTTAAACATAAGCACCTTCCTGAGGATTGGCGCAGACTCCAGCATGCTGTTCTTTTGGGTCTCAGTCGTTGTAGCTCTCTCTGATACTTTCCTGATGGTTTCTACCATCCTCTTCCAACAACCAGGCTTCTGAACCCTCAGTGTGAGAAGACAGGCACTTCAAGGTAGATTCACGCAGTCATCATGCGTGAAGTGACCTCAGCTTATCTTTTCCTTTGTGTTTCAGGAACCCTCTGTACGGCCACATCAGACAGATGCTTGGCTGCACCCTGCCAGAATGGTGCCACCTGCGTAGACACAATGGATGATTACGCCTGTATTTGCCCCAGAGAAGGCGTGCGGTACATGGGAAAAAACTGTGATGAACTCTATGATGCCTGCTCCTTTGCCCCATGTGAGGACTGTACCAGCATTCCTGGCACCACAGAATATCACTGCATCTGCCCAGAAGGGCTGACAGGTGATAACTGCACGCAGGAGGTGGACGAGTGTCAGAGCAATCCTTGTTCTGAGCCTCGTTCTCTGTGTATAGACCAGCTAAACGGCTACTTCTGCAGGTGTCCTGCTGGGTATGGAGGACGAGACTGCACGACACACATAACTGACTGTATCGACGAACCCTGCAGGAACAATGGGACGTGTGTATTACAGCCCGAGGGCTTTGAATGCCGCTGTGCACCGGGGTTCGAGGGGAAGACCTGTGAAGAAGATGTGAACGAGTGTTCCTCAGAGCCCTGTCAGAATGGTGCCATCTGTATAGACGGAGTGGCAGCATTTCACTGCTTCTGTGTCCCGGGGTTTCAGGGCTACAACTGTGAAATTGATATCAACGAGTGCGCTTCAAGGCCCTGTGAGAACAACGCCACCTGCATCAACGAGAAGGACCACTATGAGTGCGAGTGCCTGGTGGGCTTTTCAGGTACTGTCAAAAGTCAGTCTCTCACACACACACATAAACACACACAAACTTCAGAAGAAATAAATTCACTTGGTAAGTATTCCAATTCTCCCCTTTGGATATACTTCTCTGCTTTGCAAAGGGGCTCAGTTTTGAGAATGATTGGTTGGTGTTTATGTGCCTCTATGCATCCCATCTGAACATCCACCCCTGAAACTCAACACCCTACCCCGATCAGCCACAAGCAAAACAGACTTGTAGGACTGCACGAAAGGGCCGACCTGGGAGATTTATACTGGGCCTGACTCTAACCTTAACCGTAACTCCTCCTTTCCTAAATCTTAGCTTTAAAACTGTAGTACAGGACTTTTTTTTTTTTTTTTTGGTTTGCCAGAGCTGAAGAATGGAATAGCCACAGCAAGAAAGAGACAGAAATCTCCACTGATGAGAAGAATGGTGGAACCCATGACTGAAAAACACAAGGAAGCAGCCAAGAAGAGTTTTAGATGCACCAGATAAAAATAAAAGAATGTTGATTTTCAGAAGAGAAAAGAAATGAACCCTAAAACCCCCCAGTTCTTTCATTAATAGGTCAGTTGTGTGAGTGAGAGATAAAGAGCTTCATGTGCATAGAATAAAGCATTACATGTGTGTGTGTGAAAGCAACTTTGAGTTTTCAGTAAGACTAGAAAAGCAGTCTTTCCCCCCACACACCACAGTGGGCAGGGAAAGTGAAGCAGCATTAGTTTTGTTCCCTGTTTGTGGAGGCTACATTTCAAATATGCCAGAGGAAACTACAGCTGTATGTGGGCACTCCTATAAATGCTTGATAACTCAATATTGAGTTTTGTTTTTGTAACTATAAATATAATATAAATTTTATATATATATATATATATATATATATATATATGTGTGTGTGTGTGTGTGTGTTTGTGTGTATAATATAAAATATAAAAATATAACTATTTTTTCTGTTGTTTGTGTGTATCATCTCAAATTTTCAAAGAAAGTTTTTAGGGCCCTTATAAAGGAATAAAGCATACCCAGCCACAGGGGCCCACAAGCAGGTGTGCTCCAAGTGGTGGTCCCAGACCTGGGTAAAATGGGGAGGGTTGCTTCAGGAAGACCACCTGACTTAAAATCTTTGCCAAATCAAATATGGGGATTCATAACACGACTTCCATAACGGATTGGTGGAGGCCCAGGTTAGCGAACAGGGTGCAGGGTGGAGGTGAGAGTAGGGACTTTAAATGTAGGGACTATGACCGGTAAAGGGAGAGAGCTGGCTGATATGATGGAGAGAAGGAAGGTAGATATATTGTGTGTGCAAGAAACCAGGTGGAGGGGAAGCAAGGCCAGGAACATCGGAGGTGGATTCAAACTGTTCTACTATGGTGTAGGAAGGAAGAGAAATGGAGTAGGGGTCATCTTGAAGGAAGAGTATGTGAAGAGTGTTCTGGAGGTGAAGAGAGTGTCAGACAGAATGAAAACATTGAGGCTGGAAATTGAAGGTGTGATGCTGAATGTTGTTAGTGCATATGCCCCATAAGTTGGATGCCAGTTAGAGGAGAGAGAGGATTTCTGGAGTAAGTTGGATGCAGTGATAGAGTATTCCCATGGGAAAGAGATTATGATGTTTGCAGATGAC
>VUQH01075948.1:0-11981 GCA_015106775.1 Etroplus canarensis
TTATACTGTATATTTTGTATATATATATATATATATATATATATATATATATATATATATATATATATTCTATTTTGCTTTACTGTGCCTCTTTTATATTGCTTATATCATTTTATTTTGTTTTATCTACTGCTGTTATCAACTATTCATCAGGGCCTCCATAGTCAATTTCACTCCATTCTCATGTAAGCGCAGACTGGCACAATGACAAAGAATCTTTGAATTGTTGAATCAATACATTTTTAATAGGATATAGTTTTGGAGAGGCAGTGGGTCAGTCAAGCACACACACTCTGTGTCTTTGAAGCCTTTCAGTTGTAGCCCATGCAGAATATGGTCTGGCATTGCCCAACCGAAATATGTATGGTGTCCCAGAAAGAGGGGTCACCTTGATGACAGCATATCACAGATGCTGGCTTTTGCGCCTTTTACTGATAAACCAGTCTGGATGGTCATTTTCATCTTTGGCACAGAGAACTCAATGCCAGTTTTTTTTGTGTTTTTTTTTTAAGAAGCTTAAATTGTTACTTATCTGACCATGGCACATGGTTCCACAGTCTTTCAGTCTATCTGAGATGAGCTTGAGCCAGAAGAATTCTGTGGGGCTTCTGTAGAGTTCATGTATAAGTTCCTCCTGAGTGAATCAGTTTCAAGTAGCATTTCAGGCCATGTTAAGTGACAATAGTTTTGGCAATATTAGCACAAGGGTTTCTCAGCCAGTATTACCTGAGGGCATGAACATCACGCACATTCATCACTGAATTCCAGTCTTGCCCTTTACTCACTGAAAGGTATGCAAATTCTCTGAATCTTTTCACAATATTTGAGACACAGCCCATCTGTGCTTGCAAAGACTGAGCCTTTGATGGATGCTACTTTTATACACTATATGATTACCTCTCTTGCTCCTGATTAATTTGCTTAAAGTGGATTCTCCCAAACCAGTGTTACTTCAATATTCTGGGCACTTTTCAGTCTTATATGAACTCTGTCCTTACTTTTGTTGAATGTTGCAGCCATGAAATTCTAAAATTGTGTATATTTACAAAACACGATTAGGTTGGTCATTAAATTATTGAAAATCTTTTCTCTGCAATTTAATCAGTAAAAAAGTGGTTCACGTGAAGTAACACATCACATATTTTAATTACAATTGCATCTTGGAAGATATCCTAACTTCTAGAAATTGGGGTTTATAGAGTGTTGCAATATGCCTGGAATACAGAAAAGCCTAAAAGACACAGCACCCCAAACATTATTAGAATGCGAAACATTCTAATATCCATCAGAGTCTTTTTGTTTCATCTAAGATTAGAATGTTGATGGAACAAAAGCATCCATGACTACTGTACATTTGGAAGATTCCTCCCCTTAGGGGTAAACTTCAAAGTGGATACCTCAGGCAACACTAAGACATAAGGTGATGGAGAACAAAGCCAGGAAAGAGAAAATGCCTGTCTAAAATACAGTAGTAAGGCTCTAATCATGGCACCACAAGAACAAGCCTTAAGTACCAGAGTGATAAATGCAGGGATCTATCACAGCACACTGTACTTAAACAGCAGGCTTTCGGTGGCATTCCAAATCAGTCAAGCTCATGTAATAAATATACCGTGGTTTTTCACTCCAAGTTCTGCCAGACTTTTCAGCCAAAGTGATTTTTGTTGGATGCCACCACAACTGAGCCCAACCTCACACCACCAGTTATAAAACCTGTCTGTCTATCTTTCTGTTCCATGACCACCTGCTTTACTCAGTGAGCCCAGCTCAGTGCTACTTTTCCCAGCATCAGTCCATTCACACTTTTTCTACATTTGAGCCTTGACATGAAATATAACAATAATTCCAGTTAAACTGCTTCTCCCTTGTTCTGAGTTTTGAATTCGGCTCTGCTTTCATTCAGTTGTTAATTCCCCCCATGTATGATAATTCAGAACCTTATATCATCTTCAGATGTAGTCCTAAATCATGTTCTGCTGTATGAGATTCCCTGTTAACATATCACTTATTCCTACATTAAAATACACATTGAATGGATTTTGTTGCAAATATCCACGAGTAATCTCTCATTTTATATTATGTAGGCTTGTAGACCAGTAATTATTCAAACTGAAAGGTTTTTTTGATCTTCTTATTGCTGTTAGCACTGTTGAACTCGCTATTCCTGTGAATATGAGTCATTTTTATGTTATTTTCACTAGCCTTTATGGTGACAGAAATAGTATTGACTTAGATGTTAATAAAAAATAACTCAACAAAAAAAAAACCTTTTTTTTTCTTTTTTGCTGTTGTTGTCAGAACAGTCCATGTGTTTATTTGCAATAACTATTATGTCAGTAGTCTCCAGTTAGATTTTCAGGTTGTTAGTAAGAAGTCACAATTTTAACTGGTTTATTGTACAGTAAATTAAAGTTTTCATTAAACTGACCTACAAGTGACCCGTATAGCTTGGGATTCTTTCATATGCCACATTCTCATGATCTCAGTAGTGAAAAAAAAAAGAAAAAAAGAAACCCTGCATAATTAGGAAAGATTCTTAATCTCATGATAGGAGAATCAAACTAATTACACTTATTACATTCTTCTCACCATATCTGTGTGTTTTATTTCACTCTTTGTTAGCAAAAATAGATTTCTCTCATAATAGTCTTCTGTCTCTCTCTTTCTCTCTCTCTCTCTCTCTTTACTAGCATGCAAAAGAATGTGAAGTAAGACATTAAAATGTCTAACTTTTTGTTGTTGTTTCTCTGTCTGTCCGCTCTGCTTTTTTCTGTATTCAACCACTATTTTCCTTGCTACATTTACAGACTTTCCACTATCTCACCAAGGGTCCACTATTGAGGAAGAATTGATGTTCAGTCTTCTTTGAAGAAGTGTTTCCTGGTATTTTCGTATAATAACACAGCACATTAAATGTATTTTACACAGATTTCTTAAATGTCACTAATGAAACTGTAATGTCACTGAAATCAAATGCAATTGCAAATGGTAAGTTCACCCAGTTACAGGGGCCTACAAGCTGGTGTACTTCAAGTGCCAGTCCCAAGCTTGGGTAAATAGAGAGGATTGCGTAAAATATTTGCAAAAATCAAATATGTGGATTCATAGTATGACTACCACACCAGATCAGAACTGTAGAACTGTGTGAGGAAGTCAGGAGTGGCAGAGAAGTATGTGAAGGTGGTGCAGGACAATGAGACAGTGGTGAGGTGTGCAGTAGGAGTGGCAGATGAGTTCAAGGTGGGCGTGGGATTACATCAGGGATCAGCTCTGAGCCCTTCTTGTTTGCAATGGTGATGGACAGATTGTCAGATGAGGTCAGGCAGGAGTCTCCATGGACAATGATGTTTGCAGATGACATTGTGATCTGTAGTGAGAGTAGAGAGGAGGTGGAGGAGAGCCTGGAGAGGTGGAGGTATGCACTGGAGAGAAGAGGAATGAAGGTCAGTAGAAGCAAGACTGAATACATGTGTGTGAATGAGAGGAAGGCAGGTGGAATGGTGAAGATGCAAGGAGTAGAGGTAGTGAAGGTGGATGAGTTTAAATACTTGGGATCGACCATCCAAAGCAACGGACAGAGCGCAAGCGAGGTGAAGAAGAGCATTCAGAATGGGTGGAGACGAGTGTCAGGGGTGCTTTATGACAGAAGGATAGCAGCAAGAGTAAAAGGGAAGGTTTACAAGACAGTAATGTGGCCTGCTACAGTGTATCCGGAAAGTATCCACAGCGCTTCACTTTTTCCACATTTTGTGGATGTCCTTGAGTAGCCCAGCCAGAGCCCAGACTTGAATTTGAATGAACATCTCTGGAGAGATCTGAAAATGGCTGTGCACCACCTCTGCCCATCCAACCTGATGGAGCTTGAGAGGTTCTGCAAAGAAGAATGGGCAAAACCAAAGATAGGTGTGCCAAGGTTGTGGCATCATATTCAACAAGATTTGAGACTGTAATTGCTGCCAAAGGTGCATCAACCAGGTATTGAGCAAAGGTCGTGAATACTTATGTACATCTGATTTCTTGATTGTTCTAACTTTTCCTAACTTAATGGCTCAAAGGATCCAAACATATGAGATCCCACAATGCTGCCGCAGGTTGAGTTCTCCCCTAAACTAATACATTAGACTGAAATAATGGAACCAAAACTGAAAACAGGACTGCTGGTAACTCCCAAATCAACTCATGATAGAAAGAGACGCCTCCCCTCCATGCTCCACATTCCCTGGCTTTAAATGGGTGACGAGGCTCAGCAGCCAATCAGCACTACGGAGAAATCAGAGACAGAAGACATGTTAATTAAGCAACAACAGGTGGGCCTGCCTGCACTTTGGGCACACGTACCAAGCACCAACCACCTTACTGCTGCAACCCTGTACAGCCACTTTGGCAACTGAGGTGTGGAATATGGTCCATTCAGACTTACTATAATATTCAGAGCATCCCTTGGAATGATTAACTTTTGCTGGAGGTGGAAAATGGAAATCTCAGAGACTGGGGCAACCGTGGATTGGACCACCAGCATTTCTGCCACTGCCACTTTTGACCATTGCCCAGTCCACACTGCATCAAACCCCTATAGGCCCTCCTGTGGTTGGTGGGCCTTCTGAAAAGGAAAATACTTGAGGTTCTGTTTAGAAGCATTATAACTCTTTTAATATTTAAACTGTTTATACTGCACTTCTAATCTTTGCATCTTCTTTTGCTTTGGGCTTTATCTTGGGCTTTACCCGTTCATTGTTTGGTGGTTTTTGGTATTTTTCTCCACTAATATATTTCTGTACTGTATGTGTGGCTATGGAGGTATTATGATTCTCTGCGTGTGTGTAGTGATGGCAAAATCGAAACAGTGTTTCATACGTACCAGAACCTATGTGGAACTTTTGATTTGAAGCATTGTTCTGAGGTCTGTATCAAGAGGAGGATTTCACGTGACTGTTCCATATGGAGTTCCATTATGCCACCAACTGTTTTGAAATGTCACAGTTGTTTTGCCCTGCTTTATAATTGAAATTCAGTGAAACATAAGTGAATACACAGTGATGTTGTTATGTTGTTACCAAGAAGGCTAGAGCACCCGCCCCTTTTAACCCTATATCCCCAAGGTGCCTTTTTGTCACGATTTATTTTCTTTTTTGTGGAGCAGGCCTTCCTGTGGACCTTCACAAGAAGATTTATTTTTAATTGTTAAAAGAACATTATAAATTAATAAATAAAAATTATTGTGCTCCTTTGTATAGGTTTTTCTTTTTTTTCTACTTTGAGCACCTGCCCCTTTAGAAATCTCTGCATGGCCCTGATCCTGATGCCTGCATTAGTCCTAGCACAGCAAGAGAAGGAACTGTCTCAGTCATAGCACTGTTGAACCAATTGTTTTTCTTTCACATCCTACAAATACTGACTGATTAAAATAAAATATTCTTCCATACAAATACTACTAAAAACCAACACAAAAAGTTACAAGAGACAAAAAGGCACAAGACACGAGAATATATTCCAGTTTATTGAGTGTAATATTTTACAATCGCATCTTTATTTGGCTACCAGATGTCACTGTGGTGAGATATTTCAAATGTTACAAAAGATCTATTCTTTTTTCCGAAACAATTGTTCCAAATGATTCGATCACTCAGAGTTCCATTTCTACCATCATTACGTGTGTGGTTTGAGAACTCAAATGCAAGAGTCCAGAAAGCAAGATACTTAAAGTGAGTTTTTATTTAAGACTGAAAATCCTTGAAATAAACAAAGTCCATGAAGCATGAAACCAGGCATGAAAACACAGGGAACTGGAACACACACTGAGGAGAAAACATCTATGGCACAACAAGGAACTAAGGCAGGGAAGAATTATATGTACACATAGACACAAATAGGAGGGAGAGGAGCACAGGTGGCAACAATCACAGACAGAAAGTAAAACTAATCACAATACATTGAACATAAATGGTTTCATAGTAAAACAGTATGTGTTTTACTCAACTTGACAAATGAACACGAACACAAGAGGAGCAGACATAGAAGTCACAGAGGAAACTAATGACAAACTAAACACAGGCAGAGGCTAGAACTGAGGCAGAGGAGAGCTGGTGGAAACTAATAAAAACACAAAGAGAGACTATAACTAAGAAAAGGGAGCTAAGGCTGGAATAGTACAGTACAATAAATAATACTGAAAACTCAAATCCTGAAACCATAAATAAAATCATACAAAACTAGAATATGAAAACCCAGGACCAAGACCATAAAACAGAAACTGCATAAAGAAGAGAAATATAGGGACTCACAGATAACATGTAAAGATAACACAAAGGAAGCTGGAATAACAGAAAAAAAAACTCCAAAACTACATGAAACAACAACCTAGGTACTTGAAGAACAAGAAAACCACAAAACTCAAAATCCAAAACCATAAAACCCACAGACCATGACAAGAGATTTGGTTCTGAAAGAATAAAGCATGTTTGATTTATTTGTTTCTACAATTTTATATTTTATATTTTGATAATTATATTATTTTACTATCACTTTAGAATTTCACCATAAAAATATAAGAAGCATGTGGAGCAAAATGTCTTAAGCATTTTGAGTATCTAATGCTCTTTGTGTTGTCAATAAGACTAGAATTACACTACATAATGTAAATGCCAGTTCATGCCATTCCAAAGAAATTCTGCTTTCCAGGACAATGTATCTTTCCTCATACACAACACAACACAGAATAAGACACCCTGCAAAAACTGTGTCCTGACTGTTTTGGACTGGCCAGCTAGAAATGCTTGTCTTGGCTGCTGCTGCATCAGCTTTATAGTTATAAATAAGCTGGTGCCTTGACCCTTTGACTGGTCGACTGGAGATGACCACCCTTTGTTGCTGTAACACAAGCCATAATAGAGCTCAGTGACTACCCAGCTGGGAAAGGCAACCACAGCTGCTCTGTTACCTGCGTTTTGTTAAAGCCCTGGTGCTGTCAATTGTGGGTGCTGAACATCACAGCAAATAGAGTTCTTAATTTGAACATCAAGGTGTTTTTGGGTGTGACATTGCCCTTACAGTTTTTTCAGTTGTGTTGAAAGGCATTATACTTTTGAAGAGACCTTTCATTAAATCACTTCCTGGAATAGACATACAGTACAGGCACTCTTTTAAGGGTGTTACCCTGAGTCATTTTTCTGTATCTCTTGCAACATGCAAGTAAGCCAGCTGTGACTTTGGAGTATCATAACAGTGTAGAGACATTTAAAGTGTAGTACATATGTTGTTGTTCTAGAATTAAAGGACAAATTAGGCTTCAAAATTGGTAAAGTAAATAAATAAATAATACATTTTTGTTATGTATTTTAGAAAAGATAATAAACCATTAAACTATCATATTCATCTAGCTCAGGCATCAAAACCACACTTTTATCAGATATTTTAGTTGCGGGTTGTAATTGGCACTACAGTGTTACCAAAATTCTAGAATTTAAAAAAGTATATTTTAAAAAATATTCTTTAATAAATCCTTGAATATTAAGTTAGATAAAGTCACACTCACTCTAAACAACCACTAATTTTCAGATAAATCTGACTTTTATTAATTTAAGCAATTTTGAAAATCAACCTTGCTCAACTTTTGAAGTCACATTTTTTTTATCCTCTTGGGGATGGGGTTGCTTGAGATGTGTGCAGTACAGATGATCTATGCGCACACTAAGCACTAATCCTAACATGTAGCATACCAAAATTACAGGAAAAACGTATCTAAAAGCCTCTACCACTCATTGCCACCCAAACAAAACACAATTCAAACCCCAAGCAATTATATGAACATGTAACAAAAACAGCACATGTACAGTTTAGTGTTTCTGCTATTTTCACCACTTTAAGTAAACCACACAAACAACATGCCACATGAAATCAGGGACTCTGCTGATTACAAAGATGTTTGTCTCATCACTGTACCATGAAAACTCCCTGAGCTAGCAGCCAAAGAGCAGCAAAAAAAAGAAAGAAAATTCACATTTATAAAGTATGTCTTACCTTTGCTATTTTGTGGGCTAAAATTATCTTCTTGCTCCAAAAACACTACTAATGTCTGCTGCTATGACTCTGCATTAGTCTGAAACAAACCATGAAGGCCCTGGTTGTTTACACAAAGACTAACGGGTTTTTGGGGTGAAATATGCATTCTTCTTTCATAGCAGCGAGTTGTTCGAGGGTGGTTACCTGGTAACTGCATTCAGTCGTACTTGATAGTCTTAACAAATATCAAACTGATAACTACTATGCTGTTTCATCAGTGAAAATGCATATGTTTTGCAAGATAACATGTAAATACACAGAAAAAAGGATGTAACAAACAGCACCAAGACCTTATTTATACATATGAAAGAAAAATTAGGCTTTTACTTGGCATCTTTATCGTTATTTGGTAAGTATTTGATTCAAAAACAACATGCATATCTGAAATTTCATCTCATTTCAAGTCTCCTTTGCAGTTAAATGAAACCTATGGATTTTAACAGCAATTATTTCACAGGGAGAATTTTCTGCTTCAAAAAACACATGTGTATGTCAGATGAAGGATTTTTTTTTCAACTTTATAAAATAGTTTAGAACCACTTTTTTTAACAAGTGTCATGGTGCCAGGAGGTGTTCTCTCTCTTTTCTCGCTTCTCTGCTCTCTCTCTCTCGCTCTCTCTCTCTCTCTCTCTCTCTCTCTCTCTCTCTCTCTCTCTCTCTCAATTTCTCTTGCCTGGCTGGCCTTCTCCCTCCAGGAGCCAACCCTCTCCAGCTGGTAGCTATCATCTAACAGACCTGCAAGTAATCATCTCCTCCATAAACTCTCCGGCTCTCCTCTCCACCATTGTCAGGTCATTCAGCATAATACAGTGGTAACTAGGTCCTCTTGCTTAGTTTTCTGTTTTGGACTTTCTAGTAGCTCTCTCTAGTTTTCCTCACCCATGTTTTCTCAATGTCTCCTCGTCTATGTTTCCTTGCTACCAGCCTAGTTGGATCTTCCCTGTTCTGGACCACTCACCCAACAACTAACTGAATATAAACTTTGAACTGTAGCATTTGAGCTTTTCACTAGAGACTTAAAATAACTTTTTTGGACTCTGTCTTATCTAACATAATATGTGAGCTCCAGGTCTTTAGTTCTGTTGCCATGCATCCTTATTATGCTTTGTGGCTAACAGTTTGTTTATGCTGAGTGAAACTGCCTGTTTTTAGTGTTTGCCTGCGCCTGTAGCCAGCTGCCTTTAGTTACATGTCTTTTTATGCCTTAGTGCCAGTGTTTTTGAGTTATTAGTTTTACCTGTGCCTGTGCAGTTTTGATTAAGTAAATGTCTTTTGCTGCCTGTATTCAGCTACCTGGCTCTTTATTAAAGCTATGGTTCTCAGTTCACTTCTTTCTGCATCTAAGTCCTACTATAAAACTAAATAATCATGACAGAATGATCTGGCCAAGAGATGGACTCCGTGGGCATGTTCTAGAGCACACTGGTTAACCAAGGGGCTACATTAGAGGGCAAGGGGCTGTGCTTTGTAGATGCTGAGTTTGCCACTCATTTTAAGATCCCCACAGTCACCCTGGAGAACCTGATTAATGTCACAGCTCTCAATGGCTCCCTTTTCGTCCATATTACCCTCCAGACCCTGCCTATTCAGCTCATTATTTCTAGACATCATAGGGAGACCATTCAGCTCTTTGTTATTTCCTCTCCTAGATACCATATCATTCTAGGATACCGGTGGCTTCACACTCACAACCCACACATTGACTGGGAGTCTGGTAGGGTCCTAGGTTGGAGTCAGTTTTGTCTCACCACCTGTCTCAAATCTGTCCTTTCCTTTGTAGGGTCTCCTAAGACCTAAGACTTTTGAACCCGCTCCTCCAAACCTATCTCTAGTTCCATCTGCATACCATGACTAAGGTGAAGTTTTTAGCAAGTCTCAGGCTCTAACTCTTCTTCCCCACTGGCCTCATGACTGCACCATTGATTTGCTCCCTGCAGCCAGTCTCAAGAGCATGGAGGAGATTCCAGGAGCCAGGCAGTTACTCAAGGAGAGCTGGAAAGGGCCATAAAAGGTCCTTAAGCCATCAGTAGGCCCGGTATCTGCTCCTTTGTGCAAGGAGGAACAGAATGAGCTCTGCCAGCACCCTACAAAATGACCACCAGTAGGCCACTGGTCTGTGACCTAACAATCAGAAACAGACTTCAAGAGGGTGCCCTGAGAGCCCAACATCCTCTAGTGGGCCCTGTGCTCATTAACTGGCACCGTGGAGCTTGACTGGCAATTGCCATAGAATACCTGAATTGACAGGTCCGCCACTGCCATCCTTTTCTTTTCACAGATGAGAGCAGGTTCACCCTGAGCACATGTGTCCAGACATGAAAGGGTCTGGAGAGGGCATAGAAAACGTTATTCTGCCTGTAACATTGTTCAGTATGACCGGCTTGTTGGTCGGTCAGTGATGGCCTGGAAAGACATATCCATGGAGGGACGCAGAGACCTCTACAGGCTAGGCAACGGCACCCTGACTACCATTAGGTATCAGGATGAAATCCTAGGACCCACTGTCAGACCCTATGCTGGTTCAGTGGGTACTGGGTTCTTCCTCATGCACAAGAATGCCCGGCCTCATGTGGTGAGAGTATGCAAGTGTTCCTGGAGGATGAAGGATTAGATACCATTAACTGGACTCCATGCTCTTCTAACTTAAATCCAATAAAAAAGCTCTGGGACATTATATTTTGGTCCACCCAGTGTTGCCAGGTTGCACCTCAGAGTGTCCAGGAGTTTAGTGATGAATTGGTCTAGATCTGGGAGGAGATCCCCCAGGACATCATCCATCATCTTATTAGGACAATGCCCCAACATTGTCAGGCATGCATACAAGCATGTGGGTGCCATACATACTTCTGAGTACCATTTTGAGTTGCTGCAATGAAATTTTGGCAAAATGGACCAGCCTGCCACTTCATTTTTTCACTTTGATTTTCGGGGTGTCTTTCTGGGAGTCGATCACCACATTGCCTTATTTGCAGATGATATAATATTTTTCCTGACAAATTTAAGAAATAGCAGTCCCAATTTGATAAAAACAATCGAACATTTTGGAAGGTTTTCTGGGTATAAAATTAATAATTCCAAATCAGTACTAATGTTCCTTAAAAAAGAGGATAGAGAGAACCTTGTTGTAAACACCCCATTTGCAACAGCTACAGAAGGCTTCAGGTATTTAGGTGTTAAAATTATTCCTGAATTAAGTAACATAATCCCAGCAAATTACAACCCCCTACTGGAGAGAGTAACTGAGACACTGAATCGCTGGTCTTCCTTGCCTATATCCATGGTTGGCTGAATAAATTTGATAAAAATGACTATCTTACCCCAGTTTCAATATATTAGTTTCAAACACTCCCACTGCCTTTACCAAAGACATTTTACGCTAAACTTAACAAGCTGTTAGGTCAATTCATCTGGAATGATAAGAAAGCCAGACTTCGTCTTAAACTATTATACCTGCCTTATGAGAGGGGAGGGCTTCAGCTTTCCAATCTAAGGTGGTATTTTATGGCTGCCCAATTAACCTCAGCATCATATTATTTCAATACAACAACACCCCCTGTTTGGGTGGGCATTGAACAAGAGTCTATCCCAGAGCTACCACTAAGTCTGTACTTATATTCTGTATATGTATATGTATATAACACCTGCCAAGCTCCATCGTATGTCTGCTAATATTCCAGATGTATGTACCAAGTGTTTGACCGAGACAGGAACTTTGTTCCATTGCTTGTGGGAATGTGCAAAGATCCAAACCTTCTGGAAGGATGTTATACAATGTCTGTCGGAAATGTTTAATACAAAAGTCCCTTTAAACGCTAAACTATGTGTACTTGGAATATACTCAAAGAACTTTCTACAAACACAAAAACAGTATGCAGTTTTGGACTTTGGACTTCTACAAGCCAGGAGAGGAATTGGACTATGCT
>VUQH01075951.1:0-14365 GCA_015106775.1 Etroplus canarensis
CACCACCTTCACATACTTCTCTGCAACTCCTGACTTCCTCATACAATTCCACATTTCCTCTCTTGGCACCCTATCATATGCTTTCTCAAGATCCACAAAGACACAGTGCAACTCCTTCTGACCTTCTCTATACTTCTCCATCAACACTCTCAAAGCAAACATTGCATCTGTTGTACTTTTTCTCGGCATGAAGCCATACTGCTGCTCGCTGATGCTCACCTGTCTTCTTAGTCTGGCTTCAACAACCCTCTCCCATATCTTCATGGTATGGCTCATCAACTTGATCCCTCTGTAGTTACTGCAGCTCTGCACATCACCCTTATTCTTGAAGATTGGTACCAGTGCACTTCTTCTCCAGTCCTCAAATATTCTCTCATTTTCCAAGATTGTGTTAAACAATCTGGTTAAAAAGTCCACTGCCCTCTCTCCTAGACATCTCCATACCTCCACAGGTATGTCATCTGGACCAACTGCCTTTCCACTCTTCATCCTCTTTATTGCTGCCCTCACTTCCTCCTTACTAACACTCTGCACGTCCTGATTCACCATCTTCCCTCCCTCTGTCATCCTCCCTCTCACATTTTCCTCATTCATCAGCTCCTCAAAGTACTCTTTCCATCTTCTCAACACACTTTCTTCACTCGTTAAAACATTTCCATCTCTATCCTTAATCGTCCTAATCTGCTGCACATCCTTTCCAGCTCTGTCTCTCTGTCTCGCTACTCAATACAAGTCCTTCTCTCCTTCCTCTTCTACTTCTACTAAATTTTATTGGCGGTTGGCAAACAACAAAATAGTGCATTACTGCCACCCACTAGTATCCTGTCCACCCGTGTCATCCTTGCACAGGGCCCACGACCCTGGCATCGTCAGTCAAGGTCGCGGGCCCCTTCCTTTAAGTGTCTATATTTTAACGTGGACAGCATTCTTTCTGTGTACAGTGTGTATGTACAGTTAATAAGTGTAAGAAAATGACTGATGAAAAGATAAACAGAAGATCTTTTTCTGATTTACTTGTAGTTCGTATTTGTTATAATCTCAGTAATGACAATGAGGTTATTTTTCTATGTAGTTACATTGTCAGCTAATTAAGCAATTACCCAGAAAGCTTAAATGTATTTTTCTCTTTGCCTTTTGGAAACAAAAAAATGTGTAGGTACATCGCAAGAGACTAAGAGCTGGTAATTACATTAGTTCTTTTGTTGTGACCTCCATTATCCTCTGTAGCTCTTATGTAAACCAATCAGGCATTTTTAGTAAAGTATTGGATGCAGGAGAGAGCAGGGTTATAGACATCTTGTCCCCTTACATGGAAGGCAGTTTGCAGAGGGTAGGATGAGTGTTTTCACAAAAGGTTGCTGCCATAGAGCACATAACTGACAGCGACTGAAAATGAAATGCAGCCTGACCAGAGAAGACCCATACAGCACTGACCTCACCCCACAAAAAGGAGCATTTATCTTGAGACAGTACATCGGGCTCAGCCCTCACAAGAGGATGGTGATTTCACTGCTAGAGGCTCATCATTTATGCTGTGTATAATTTATAACCACTCTTGAAATGAGCAAGAACAGCAAGTTTACAGTTTTTTCTGCTACCAAAGACACAGACATTTCCAAAAGTTTTACTGTGCAAAAAACTGTAATAATTTATGGCTTTCTTTTTTTGTACCCCTTCCTACTTTTGTGGTTAGTGTTATGAACTTGGATGATCTTACACGGAGGGGGCTCTACCTAAGTGACATCCCGCTACATGATGCCACGCGTGACCTTGTGCTGCTGGGTGAGCAGTTTCGTGAGGAGTACAAGCTGACCCAAGAGCTAGAAATCTTGACGGATCGCCTCCAACACACACTCCGTGCCCTAGAGGATGAAAAGAAAAAGACAGATAGGTTTGACTGTTTTATAGATTTTGTGAATGTAGGTTTTAAGTTAGCGTAAACCAAGTATACAGTGTAGCATCAGGCAGTAGTTAATGGCAGTAGCGGTACACAATATAGACAAAAGTATTGGTAAACACCTCCTAATCACTGATTTCAGGTGTATAAAATCAAGCACTGAGCCATGCAGTCTGCCTTTACAAGTATTTGTGAAAGCTTGGGTTGTTCTAAAAAGCTCACTAAATTTGAATGTGGAATCTGAATGTCTCTAGATATCATGAGTGGAAGTTGTTATAACTGCAAAGTGGGGACCAACTCCACACTAATGCTTATTAGATTTAGAATGGGACGTACACTACTCTGTAAGTGTAGGTGGGTCAATACTTTTGTCGATAAAGTGTATAAACACAGACATTTGAGGTAAATTTGAACAATTTTCAATCTTTTTGTCATTTTGTTGTGGCCTGTATAGGCAGGTGAAGTTTCAGCTTTCCTTCATGTTGCATGCCACTTTTATTTATTTAAAACTGAGCAGCACTGACAAATGATTCCCTTGAGCAAGATATTTAAAAAAGCTAAGTTTTAAATTATGTATATTTACATACCACAGCCGTGCCATTATCAGTAGGCTGTTAGTCAAATTCAAACTCATTACTCTAAATGTGTAAAAGTGCTGTTATGATTCATTTGCTAGAAAAAATGAGTGACAGAAGATTGTTTATCAAGGGAGATAAAGAGAAGTCTTCTCAAGTACTCCCTTTTAAGGGCAAAACACTGAAGAGACAGAAAGATACAGGTCTCACTGTCTTAAAGTTGCATTGACGCTATATGACAGCGGGACAACCGGGATCACAATCGATTGATATTTACCTAAGCTTGTCTTCAGTCCCTGTCAGAAAAGTCATTGTAATTTGGCACAGCAGTGGGTGACAGCTGGAGATAAGCACTGGGGAGGAGGGTGATCTTTACTAAGACGGCTATAGCACTTCATCTTCTCTCAGGAAAAGACTCACTCTCACACTGGATTCCCATGTTACTATTCGGACCATTCTCTGAACTCAGAGTGCCTCGGGCTCCAAACAGTGATTAGAATTCATGGCTTCTCTAAATATTTAAGAGAACGGCTGCTGCACTGCAACAACACTATTTGTTTTTGCTTCTGCTTAGGCCTGTTACTCACTCAAAGGTACAGAGCTGTATGTGAAATATTAAAGATTTTAGATTTAAATATGTGTATTTTTGTCTCCTAGGTAAATATACTATCTTTTTATGTGCAGAATTTATTGTTTTTATCTGTATGCATCATTTATCCTGAGATTATGATGCATCATGGAAGGTATTTTGCTTTTAAGAGGCAGCCATGATCTAACCAGTTGCCATAGAAACACCACCCTCCTGTCTGAAAGCAGCTTGCAGAGCGCAATGACCAAAAGGTGGTGAGTGAGCAAACACAATGCTGATCCAAAGCACGGACTTCAGCCTGGCATCCCCCTGCCCGTTATTCTGCTGCTCACGTACACCATAACTATGCTCTCACTCAGAATGTTCATTTCTCTTCTCCTTCTCAGATTGCTCTATTCTGTCCTGCCGCCATCTGTTGCCAATGAGCTGCGACACAAACGCCCAGTGCCGGCAAAGCGCTATGACAACGTGACCATCCTCTTTAGTGGCATTGTTGGCTTCAATGCTTTCTGCAGCAAGCACGCTTCAGCAGAGGGAGCCATCAAGATCGTCAACCTGCTCAATGATGTTTACACACGTTTTGACATCTTGACAGACTCTCGGAAGAATCCTTATGTATACAAGGTCAGAAGCAGGAACTTTACCATCTCATAGGATCACATACTGGTGCAAATTTGTTCTTTATAAAAGGGTAGAAAGGAGGGAGCTTTGCTTCTATTCTGGAGTTCTGGTTCTCGGGCTTTAATGCACTAGTCTCCTGAATAATGTTATGCAATTATACACCTTCAAATATAGAGAGTCAGCTTAGGTTTTTCAACAGAGTAGTACCAACTTCTAAACAGAGTGTAGTTTTACAATGCCACTGCGCAGTTTTATAGGCCTTGAGCAACAGATTTACTCTCCAGGCTTTCAGACAAGAATGCACTTTAAGAAGTCAAACAGACCTCTTCCAGGGGATTGGCTTCAGGCACTGGGTCACCAAAAGTAGTAATATTTACTCTACAAGCTGAATGGCTAGGTGGTCCTGGGGTTTTAGCGGGGCTTAAAGAGTCCCTGAATGTCTTAAAGCTGATGTAAGTGTTTAAGTGTTTATCTCAGGGTGTTTCAGTTTATTTCTGGCTCCACAGTGCATTCAAACCCCCCCCCTGCCCCAAAATTGCTCAGAGGGAGCAGATCATTCTACATGAAGCAAAAGTAAACAAAAAAAAGAAACTGATGAGATCACTCGTGAAGAATTTAAAAATCCTTTTTCTTCTTTATGCAGGTGGAAACGGTCGGTGATAAGTACATGACGGTTAGTGGCCTGCCAGAGCCATGCACACACCACGCAAAGTCTATCTGCCATCTTGCTCTTGACATGCTGGAGATTGCTGGACAGGTTAAAGTGGATGATGAACCAGTGCAGGTGTGAAATGAATCTCAGGCATATGTAATTATTGAAATTCCTTGTTATATTTTAAATTTGTGTCCAATAGTACCCACTGAAGCCTTATATAACCTTTTAGTAGAATGGCAGTTAAAAAAAACAAAAAACTTTTCTATTCCTTTCAGCAGTCTCCTTCTCTTTTGTATCATCTGAGAATCCCTAGGCTCCCACATTGATGGATTATTGCAGGGGTGGGCAGCATTTTTTTTGTCAGAGACCAGACCAAATTTTATACAGTAAGCAAAAGGCCACACACCGAAAATCCAAATAGAAAGATGACACACAAAGAGCTGAAATATGTTGAAATCCATTGATTTTAATAGACATGATGGATTACTTTAATATAAGCCTGGATCCTTGTTCCAGAAACCAAGAACTTTTTATGTCAATCTGCTGTACAATCAACGCAAATGCGTAATATATTCATGTTATAATATATGCCTGCATCAGTGAATAAATAAAATAAACGTTCATAGATGCAAATTATGAGCGTGTACGTGCTCACTCAAACTTTAATACCATTGGTTAAGACCTGCATCACTAAATGAAGTAACGCTTGAACAATATTTATTATTTTGTGTGTATACAATGTTATACATGTATCATTTATTTGGGCAGGCTTCCCAGGTATATTACCAGCCAGGTTAGTCACTGCTGACCAGTTAGCGCTAGCCCTTTCTGTCTCTTGTTTCTCTACTGGGGGAGCTCATCAGGCAGCTGTTGTGAGATTCATCCCTTGGTTTGACACTCGAACTCCACCATCTTAGACTACAGCTGGTACTCGTTGATCTTCTCTGAAGATCTGTGAGCTGGAGGAGAGCTCTATTCAGAACCTGCAGCTGGTTAAGAACTGTTTCATGTGCTGTTATTTTTTTTTCCGCTTACTGAGGCAGCAGAGCAGTACGAAGAGTACTGTCGCAAACTGCAGTTCAAGATGGTGGAGTCTGAATCCATTCAACTGATGAGAAGAAGCTCAGTAGAGAGACAGCTGACACTTGCTTTGTTATTTATTGTCACAATGCATATTTACTATGATTTATTCATCTATTTAAGAGAACGTGGGTGTGCCTCCTTTCGCAAGATGAATATATGTGCTCATAAAAGGATAGACATACTAAGTAACAATACTCAGGCTGGCTGTGGCGTTCAAACAATGCTAAACTTGTACTAGTGCACCAAGAAAATATCACCCACACAATTACACCTTTACCAACACCAGCATGAACTGCTGATACAGGATGGATCCATGCTTTCACGCCATTTACACAAAATTCAGATTTTACCCTCTGAATGTCACAGCAGAAATCAAGACTCATTAGACCAGGAAATGTTTTTGAAATCTTCTGTTGTCCAGTTTTGGTAAACCTGTGCAATTACCTCAGTTTCCTGTTCCTAGCTGACAGGACTGGCACCCAGTTCTGCTACAGCAGCAGAAGAGAACAGGTGCACAACCAGCCTAAATAATATCAATGTGCACTGTCCTTCAGCTGTAGAGCCATCACAGCGTGCCTTAGGGCAATAACAAACATAAGCTTTAGGCCTCCTGCTTTCGGGATGACAGTTATCAATAGTGAATCTATAATAAGTGAGTCAAAGTATGCTTACATACTTGCCAATACTCCTGTTTTCCTGGGTTTCTCCTGGTGGCCTTCTGTTTTGTTATTTCTCCTGGGAATCTCAGACTTTAATTTGAATAAGTAGAATACAGAAATTAATGCATGTTGTGTGTTTGTCTAATGCTACCGATGTTGCCTGTCTATGAAGAGCACAGTGTTCACACACTAAATATACAGTGGCTTACAAAAGTATCCCCACGTCTTGCTACTTGGCACATCTAACCCATTCATCAAAGGAAACTGCTCCAGCTCATTCAAGTAGGATGCTTCTGCTGGTGTACATCAATCGGTCATGCCACAGATTATTAATTGGATTGAAGTCAGGGCTTTGACTAGGCCATTCCAGCACATTAATAAGTTTCCCCTCGAACCACTCGAGTGTTGCTTTACTGGTATGCTTAGGGTCATTTGTCCTGCTGGAAGGTGAACTTCTGTCCCTGTCCCAAATCTCTGGATACTTAAAGCAGGTTTTCCTCAAGAATTTTCCTGTATTTAGCGGCATCCATCATCCCCTTAATTCTGATCAGTTTCCCAGTTCCTGCTGATGAAAAACATCCTTACAGTGATCCTGCCATCACCATGTTTCGATGTGGGTGTGGTGTTCTTGGGGTGATGAGAAGTGTTGGGCTAACGCCAGACATAGCGTTTTCCTGACAGCCAAAAAGTTTAATTTTAGTGTCATCTGAGCAGAGTACCTTCTTCCATGTGTTTGGGGAGTATCCCACACGCCTTTTGGCAAACTCTAAATGTGCTTTCTTATTTTTTTCTGTAAGCAATGGCTTTTCTCTGGCCACTCTTCCATAAAGCCCAGCTCTGTAGAGTGTACAGCTTATAGTGGTCCTATGAACAGATACACGGGTCTCCACTGTGGAGCTTTCCAGCTCCTTCAAGGTTACTTTTAGTCTCTTTGTTGCCTCTCTGATTAATAACCACCTTGCCCAGTCTGTGAGTTTTGGGGGATGGCCCGCTCTGGGCAGGTTTGTTGTGGTAAATTGACTTGTTTTTATATAGCACTTTTCTACTCTAACTGAGCACTCAAAGTGCTTTTTACTACAAGCCTCATTCACCCATTCATACACACTTCTTCACATCTTTGTTCCTGACCTGTTTGGAGAGCTCCTTGGTCTTCATGGTGTGGCTTGCTTGGCAGCGCCTCTTGATTAGTGGTGTTGCAGACTCTGGACCTTTCAGAACAGGTTTAAATATATGTTTAGATTACATGACACTTAGATTGCACACAGCTGGACCTTATTTTGCTATTTTATTTGAATTCTGAAGGTAATTGGTAGCACCAGATCTTATTTAGGGGCTTCATAACAAAGGGGGTGAACCACATATGCACACACCACTTTTCAGTTTTTTATTTATTAGATATTTTTAGTTTTTTATTTTTAATTTTATTGCACCTATTTAGGCTATTTTACATAGATCGATTACATAAAATAAAAAAAAAAAATCCCTTAAAATTACGTTTTGTAATGTAAAAAAAAAAGGAAAAAGCAAAAGGAGAGGAATACTTCTGAGTTGCTGTTTGACCATTTCAGCTGTCTTCACAGTGACAACAGTTTTTGACTCTGGAACAGTTAAAAGATATTAATCGATTCAAATTTCTGGTATCAGTAACTCATGATTGGAGCGGAAAACAACAAATGACACATCTTTCCAACCGTGGATAATAACTTTCAGTCATTTTCTTTAGAATTAACCTAGCTGAACAATTTGATGAAAATGGTTGTAACTTGCTGTCTATGGTCATTGTAAGAAGATAGATAGGTACTGTATTAATCCCAAAGCAAATTTCTGGGAAAATATTTAATAACTTCTCTGTTATACTGTATAATTAAATTACTTCACACATCAATGTTCTGATGAATATGCTACAACTGATAGACTGGGGGAAAAATCCTGTAATTTCAAACCTCTTTTGGCAGGTTTGTGTTCGTGACTTGATTTTAAAACAATTGCTAAATATTTTAGTTTGATTGGCTAAAACTGGAAAGGACAGTGTGAGGGTACAAGACACATTACCTTCACCTGCTGAAGCTCATTATGGCAGTAGCACATGTCTGTTTAGTCTAAAGCTGTTTTTATGGATAATCCAGTTTAGACATTGTTCACAGTTCTCCTTTCATGTGTAGTGGACAACAGGAGATTGTTTGACATTGTGCAGCTCACTGCAAGAACTAGTTTAGTTTGTAGTGGCAGGGCATGAAGCACATCAGTATATAGATTTGCTCACTGTGGACTGTTCACATCACTGGCGGGGTAAAGTCAGTTTAATGTCCAGTATAGCTAATTTGGACCTTTGTGTTCTCACACACCAGGCTGACGTGTATACTGTACACAAAAATGTCAAACTACCAAAATAAAAAAGATCAAAAGAAAACAACAAACAAGACACTTTCATGCACCATGCTTTAAAAAAAATTATAACAGCTTTGCAGTTTTAATGTAGATTTGCATAGGTTTTTCAACTTGCCTATGTAACATGGCCTTTATTTGCCTGCTGGATTATTTCTCTTTGGTGGTGCAGTCTGTCTACGTGACTGTTTTCCCTCACATTTAATTAGTTTGCAGATTTTAAGGAGTCCATCTGTTATTTTGGCACAGATAAATTGGGCTTTTTTTGGAGCTCTTGTAGCTTTCTAGTATTACTTTGAATGTTCCCATATTAGTCTCTTGTTAATGTCTCTGGCATTTAGTCTATTACACTTAATATACATACATTTTTATTTTAGAATAACTGTATCTTCACATCTGGTGATATATTTTCATGCTGAAGCATTAAGCAGTGAACAGTTGTTTAACCAACTGCTGGAGATTGTTATTGTATCAATGACTGTTGAGACTTAACTTTGGAAAATCGTGTCTGGTTAACAAAAGATTGTTTATTTTCAGACGTGGCACTGGCTTAAGAGGAGCCTGGTTTAGTAGCAGAAACAGACTCAAATCATCTCATGATCCTGTAGCCAAAAATAGATTCTCATTTGTCCCAGACACTCGTGGCATGTTTGTCCTCTGACGGCAGCAAGCACTGAAGTGCCTGCAAGATTAAGTGTAAATATTAGTCTCTCGATTGCCGCGGACTACTTTTGGGACTGTTTATTGCAAATCTGAAACTACAAGAATAATCTAAATTTACGTAAGGAAAGATCCCAGGCTAATTTAAGCTGATATTTATCAAGCAAATGTTTTCAGTTGATGGCTTTAAGAATTTGTGCCAACAGACCAGCAGAAGCATTAGGCTGAAGCGCTGGTTAGTTGTTTCTGTCTGTAAAATAGAATTGATTTAAGTCCTTGAGTAAACATTTGCACAGGCTTATTTGAATTCTATTTATTTGTCTTGATTTTTCTCAGACTAAAACCCTGATTTTTTGTTACTATAGTGATTGAGTAACTAAATAAAGTCTGTTATATGCTGTTATAATATTGAATGTACTACAGATAACTAATGAACACTGCTGCAGATATACAGTCACTGACCACTTCATTAGGTACACCTTTCTAGTTTCAGGTTGGATCTCTTTTGCCATCAGAACTGTCTCAGTTCTGCATGCCATAGATTCAACAAGCATCTGGAAACATTCCTCAGAGATTTTGGTGCATATTGACATTTTAGCTTCATGCAGTTGCTGCAGATTTTTTGGATGCACATTTATGATGCAAATCTCCCATTTCACCAACACGGTGAACTTATTGTCATGTTCAAGAAACCGGTTGTGGGTGATTTGAGCTTTGTGACATGGCACCTTATTCTGTTGAAAGCAGTTATCAAGAGATGGGTACACTGTGGTCTTGAAGGCATGGACATGGTCGGCAACAATACTCAGGTAGACTGCGGTGTATAAGCAATGTTTAGTTGGTAGTGTGCCAAGTGTGCCAAGAAAATATCCCCATACCATTACACTACCACCAGTAGCCTGAACTGTTGATAGCAGGCTGAATCCATGCTTTCATGCTGCTTATGCCAAATTTTGATTCTGTCATTGAATATTACAGCAGAACTCAAGACTCCTCAGAACAGAAAACATATTTCCAATTTTCTATTGTCCATAAATCCATGTAATTAGTAGCCTTAGTTTCTTGTTCCAAACTGACAGGAGTGTGGTCTCCTGCTGCTGTAGCCCGTCTGCCTCAAGGTTTGAAGTGCTGTGCATTCAGTGATGCTCTTCTGCATACCTTGGTTGTATTGAGTGGTTATTTAAATTCCTATTGCCATCGTGTCTAAACTGTCTGGCCATTCTCCCCTGACCTCTGATATCAACAAGGCATTTTAGCCTCGAGAATTGCTTCTCTCTTGATATTTTCTACTTTCTAGAGATGGTTATGTGGGAAAATCCCAGTAGATCAGCATGTTCTGAAATACTCACACTAGCCCGTCTGGCACCAACAACCACGCTACATTCAAAGTCACGTAAATCCCATTTCTTCTCCACTCTGAACATCAGCAGCTTGTTTTGATCAGTTGAATGGGCAGTTGAACAGCTGTACCTAATAAAGTGGCTGGTGAATGTATATTATCACTTTTCAGCCCCTAACCTTAGGTACCTTAGTTTTGAGCCAATTTTGGTAATGGCAACCAGAATGATCTTAAATAAAGAGCAGTTGAACAGGTATACCTACCTACCTAATGAAGGTATACCTAATGAAGTGGCCCATGAGTGTATATTTAAGCTTGCCTTTCCAGGTTGACAAAAAGTGGGATATCTTTATATCCCATATTTATTTTTGCTTTGATTAAATTAGAATCAGGAAGTACTACAGCCACTTTTTTCTTTGCTTTTCTTTCCAGATTACTATCGGGATCCACACTGGAGAGGTAGTGACTGGGGTGATTGGCCAGAGGATGCCCAGATATTGCCTTTTTGGAAATACAGTTAACCTGACAAGTCGTACAGAAACAACCGGTGAAAAGGGAAAAATAAATGTCTCTGAATATACCTACAGGTGAGCAGCAGTGCCTACTTATTTCTTATAAGTTCTCTACTGCTAGCATTTTCTTTTTGTTCTTGCGAAGTGAAAAGTTAGGAGCGCTTTAATGGACTTTCCTTGTTAATCAATATGAAGCAGGATTTATATGAAAACACCTGTCAATAAATAGGATGGACATGTACAAATCAAATTAAAATATAAACCAGGAAGTGTGTACTTGCTGTGGAAGTGAAAGAAGTAGTAACACAGGCCAATGCAACATGTGTGATTTGTGACATTGTGTTGCAGGTGTTTGCAGTCTGCTGAGAATGCTGATCCTCAGTTTCATTTGGAGTATCGGGGCCCTGTCACCATGAAAGGAAAGAAGGACCCAATGAAGGTGTGGTTTCTGTCCAGGAAGTCCACTTACACAGAATCCAGCACGTTTAAAGCTTAAGGATCATCTAATGATTGCATTAGTGTGGTTGTGTCTTGTGACATTATGAGGCAGGGGTGAGATGGATCAGGTAAAATATATGCAGATATTTTTATTATTATGAGCCCATACTATTATTGCACCGCCTCTTTCTGCTTACCCATGATGTGCCATTACCTCACTGTATTTTATAACTGTGCAGTGTTTCATCAAGAGGTTATTGATGGAGTATTTGGTGCAGTTTGATACATTTGATACATACAAATTAGTGTACTCGACTATATATTAAAGGTTTTGATAAGCAAAAAAAGTTGTATAGTTTGTGTAGTATGAAGTGTGCCTAAAAATGAGAATTTATAGTCTTAATTCAGCCAAAAACTAAATAATTTCACTTTAAATTTTAAAAGATGCTTTGTTCTGTCACCATTGTACCTTTTAACAGTGATAATAATATTTTATTTTAAAATAAATATTTGACTAATTAGTGCAATGAGAACGATAGTATGGTTGTATCTATTACATTACACATTATTGTTCTTTGAATATGAGAATTAATTATGTTTTACACTGAATATATTACACTGGCTTCAAGAGCATTATAGGAAATGAGACTATAGATTAGATATGATATATATATATATATATATATATATATATATATGTAAAATCTTTGTCACAAAAACTACTGTGCCATCTACATTCATATACAACATTACATTACAAAGGTTTATTTTAAAGGTTATTTTAACAGCTACAAATTATATAGCATTTGGGCCATTAGTTATCTTTATGTAACCACCACTGAACTATTAAAATAATCCCATTATTAAAAGCACTAAACACTAGTTTATATACTCATACCACCTCTGTTCTTATTACATACTTTCTGCCTCTCTTTAGTAATGAGTAAAATTTTCAGTTCAACTGTATGTTACTGAGATTGTCGTAAAGATCTAAATATTTATTGTTTGTGTCCTGTTACCTTGTATTTATTCCTTTATTTTGAAAAAAGAACTCTGTAGTTTCAAACTTATTACCTATAGAAATGAAAATCAGATAGTAAATTTTACTATGTATGACACAACTCTGTGCCTCCATCACGTCGGATTCATTTCACTTGAATATATGTACTGTACTTTTTTCAGCATTGTTTTTCCAAACTCATAATTATTAAACTAAACATAATGTTCCCCCAGCTTCTTCTGTAATAACAGCCAGATGCCTCTCGTATTATGAGTGCATTTCTGTGCTTGTAAGACATATTGTTTTATCTTGTTTATTTTGGAGATAACTAATAAACAATCTAGAGAAGTGTGAATTAGTCGATCTATATATTTTTGCACGGTACAGACTTTTATATCAATCAGAAAATTAAGAGTAAACTTTAAAGATGTTTAAGTAATTCATGCTCATCACTGTAACCAAAGGAAGCACCGAACACAAAATAACTATATACATTTTTTGAGAAATGCTCCCTCTAGTGTTGTCTCAAGAAGTTACAATCACGTTGTGTGTAAAGTCTCCAAAACATCACTGCACACCTGCTGTTATGGTCCCTAAAAGTATATTTTTTTTTCTCTTGAAGTATACAGTCATTTGAAAAAGTACACCTTTTTTCTATTCTAAAGTTTTATGTATAAAAACTTTATGCATAAAAAAATCGTCTGGTCCTTAGTGGGTCTTACAATTTAGGTAAATATGACCTCAGGTGAACAAGATGATGTGTCATATTATACCATCTCATTATTTTATTTTTTAACACATCAGCTTTGTACTGTAGATTTACTGGTGTACTTGGGATCAATGACACAGTCTCAGCCAAGCTTTAGCTGTCAGAAAGACCTCACATCTGACTCTAGAAGACTTACAGTAGGTATACAGAAGAGTTCATGGTTGCCCCAGGGACTGGAAGGTGCTCAGGTTCTGTGGATGCAAAACAAGCCCAGATCAGCCCCCCCACCGCTGTGCTTGACAGTTGGCATGAGGTATTTATGTTGATATGTTGTGTTTGGTTTTGGCAAACATAAAATATTGCATTACATCCAAACATTTCCACTGTGGTCTTGTCTGTCCAAAGGACATTGATCCAGAAGTCTTGTGGTTTGTTCAAATACAACTTTGCATGTTCTTTTTATGGAGAAAAGGCTTTCTCTTGGCAGCGTTCCAGATAAGCCATTCTTGTTTAGGTTTTTTCTAATTGTACTGTATAAACTTTAACATTTAACTAGCTAAATGCAGCCCATAGAGTCAGAGATGTAGCTCTTGGTTTTTTGCAGTTTCTCTGAGCATTACATTCTGACCTTGGGATGAATTTACTGGGATGTCCACTCCTGGGAAGACTGACCACTGCCTTGAATATTTTCATCTTGTAAATAATCTTTCTCGCTGTAGAATGTTAGACTTAAAATTGTCTGGAAATGGCCTTATAACCCTTCTGAAATTGATGGGCAGCAACACTTGATTCTTTAAAAATCATTGCTAATGTCTTTCCTCACATACCCAAATGTTCCTGGCGAACAAACTATCGAAGCGTCTGCTTTTACAGAGGCGGTCACACTGGCTGATGATCCATTAATTAAGTGCATTTTGGTGAGAAGCAACCGGCTAAAAGAAGCTTTCACATAACGTAGGCTACAGTAAGACTCCTAAAAAGCAGAATTCAGAACTATTTTTAAGATAACTTTGCACTTATAAGGCTTAAAGAACAGTATTGCACAGTATTTTTTCTTTTCTTTAGATGGTAAATAGATTTGTCCATTCAAAGAAAAATTTTGTTGGGTTTTATGTTTTTTTTTTTTTTCCCCCCCCCCCCCCCCCCCATTTTATGTTTAGTTTATTAGACTAAGTGTTTTGGTGTTATGTATCTTTTAAATCAGGCTAATTATCACCCACTTAGCTCTTGTCCTAATTGTCCG
>VUQH01075953.1:0-11100 GCA_015106775.1 Etroplus canarensis
TTGTAACATCACCGTCATAAAATCCACCACCGAACTGTGCAAAATGCACAACAATGTGCAAAATAAGCACACATTTATATCACACAGATGGCACAAATTAAACAAATATGTGCGATCCAGCTTGAAACGCATAAACAAACATACCTTGCTGGCTGCACACAACCAAGAGGGAATGAGTCCACTTGCATAACAAAAGGTCTTCAACAGAAAATGTATAATCCATGGCAACTTGAAAAAATAGCACTTCTTAAACTTTAGCAGACTGTAACTTATCCCGCTCTTAATGTTACTTCCCGGCAGAAAAATGTGCAACAAGTAAAACATGTCCCGTGCAACACAAAGTGAAAACACACTTCCCAGGTTTCCACATAGTGCCAATACAAAAACAAGGTATTCATAAAATGAATCACATAAAATGTATGTAAACAAAAATGTATCTCAATAACGACATAATTATTATGGCAGTTACAGTTCCAAAACAATGACAATAATAATAATAACAATCACAATCATGTCACAAGATCACTGCAACGTGATCATCTACACTACATCACAATACTGTGTGAAATGTTCATCAGTCCCAGAAAGTACACCACAGTTCTGTGTGTCACAAAATATCCCTGCATAACATTCATCATTCACAGAAACGAAAACACAGTTCACTATCCTCAGTTCTGGTTGCCCTAGTGGTTGTCATCAGGACCACGGAGGCTTTCGGGAGCGTTTGCAGAAGAGGCAGAAGTGTTAAGGAAAGGTGGGGTGTCCACACAACAATGCAGACAAGTTACTGAAGGTGTCAGGAAGTTCATTTCTGCGTCGAAATTTTAGACTTGACCAAAATTTGGACGCGGAAATTTTGCCCTAACCCGAAGGCGCAGAAATGCCAGGAAGTGTTCAGGAATGATAGACAGTGAAAGGAAGCTTTCAAGAATATGGGGAGAGGTTGCGGATTTAGTAAATTCGCATTCCACGTCTTGTCCGCGCCCTAGTGGACGCTAGGTCTTACAAACATTTGTCAATGAAAGGGTTATTCTAAAGGGCTCAATGCATTCAAGCATGGTACTGTAATAGGATACCACCATTGGAACAATAATCTTTCCTAGTGGAGATTCCATGATCAACTATAAGCAGTGTTATTGCAAAGTGGAACCACAGCAAGTCGGTCACAAAGTGGCAGACCACATAATGTTACAGAGCATGGTCCCAGAGTTCTGAGGTACATAGTGCGTAAAAGTCTCCAGTGCTCTGCTGACTTAATAACTGCAGTGTTACAAATTTCCTCTGGTATTAACATCAGCACAAAAACTGTGCACTGGGAGCTTCATGGCTGAGCAGCTGCGTGCAAGCCTTATATCACAAAGCACAAGGCCAAGTGTCAGATGGAGTGGTGTAAGTCATGCTGCCTCTGGAGTAGTGAAAACATGTTCTTAGAGTAACAAATTATGCATCTTTATTTATCAGCCTGATGGATGAGTCTGGGTTTTGTGAATGCTAGGAGAATGTTACCTGGGTGACTGCATTGTGCCGACTGTAAAGTTTGGTAGAGGAGGGATAATGCTATGGGTTTGTTTTGTGGGGTTGGCCTGGGCCCCTTAGGTCCAGTAAAGGGAAATCTTAATGCTTCAGGTCACCGAGACATTTTGGACAATTCTATGCTTCCGAAGGTAGGAAGGTCTTTTTCTGTACCAGAATAAGTGAGCCCCAGTTCACAAAGCAAGGCTCATAAAGGCATGGTTGGATGAGTTTAGTGTGGAAGAACTTGACTGGCCCACAGAGAGCCCTAACCTCAACCCCATCAAACATCCTTTGGGATGAACTAGAACAGAGATTTTGAGCCAGGATATCTTGTCCAATATCAGTGTATGACCTCACAAATGCTCTCCTAGACAAATGGGCAAAAATTCCCACAGACACACCCCAAAATCTTGTAGAAAGCCTTCCCAGTAGAGCAGAAGCCTCCATATTAATGCCTCTGGATTTAGAATGGGAGGTCATAAAAGCTCCTCTGTAAGTCCAATACTTTTTTTCCATATAGTGAATGTGTTGCCAACACGAAACATACTTCCCATCATGAAAAAATATAAAAATTCATGCCCAAGAACACGAAAAAACAGCTTTGTCTCGACTATTTCACATTTTTGCCACGAGACCAGGCTAACTGCGCGTACAAACACACATCCAGGCACGTGTTCTTTTGTACATGTGACCTGGAGCCAAAAGTAAGGGGCAAACTTTCAAACAAATGCTAATCTATAAAAACGAGCTTTGTGCTCACTGGTTGAAGCCCGGCCATGACGTCCTCTGTTTGCAATTCTCAATTTCACTTGAGCCGTCTGCGAACTGAAAAATTCATGAATTTGGAGAAATGAAATGCAGAAAGAGCTCCACGGTGGTAATATGCCACCTTTTATCCATCTATTTCATCTGTATTTTTGCTCTGACCATCCCCATGAGACTGTATAAGAATTGTCTGGTAAATCTGATGCACCGCTCGCTACACTAAGCAGCTGAATATTTGGGCAGAGCAGACAGATGCAATCACAGCCTGGTGGCCAGCCCTGACTGACAGCTCCACCACAGCTGACAGGAGCGTTCTGCCTCCAGAGGCCTCTGAGCCCTTTTAGCATGTGCCGCCAGGCAGCACGGACGCCCGCCTCCGCCTCTCTTGAGGCTGGGTGGCTGCTTGATGGGAGACTGCTGCTTTGGAGGCAGCGAACGTTGCTCACCTCGCTCACGTCCTCTTCCTGACTAAAGCCACCGCCACGCTCCGTTTCATCTTTCTGACGGCCCTCTGTCTCTAAATTTACGGACGCTCTTCCTTCAAAAGACTTTACAAAATCTACAGGCGTGGAAAAAAAAAAAAAAATCAAGCAGAAAAACCACGACTTCTCAAAACTCCTCGTCAGGACAGATGTCTCCTGCAGGCTGTGTTCCCATCATTTTTTCCGCCCTCACCGGGCAAATTTAGCCTCCCTGCTGAGCAACGGCATAAACACTCACGCTGATCTAATGTGCGCTGCATTTTAATTAATACTGAGCGGTCTCGGGAGTGGAGTTTAAAGAAAGGCTGCAAAATCATTTACAGCCCGACCTGTCACTGAGCCAGGCAGGAAAAGAAGTGGCATTAAGACACAGAGCAGAGGAGGGCAGTGTGCACACACACACACACACACACACACACACACACACACACAAATGCATTTATGAAACACTGACTGCCTTTGATCTGTGGCTACAAAGCAGAAGTTGTGTAGCATAAAACAAAATGATTAATCCAAAACAAGAAGGTATGAAAGAAAGGAAGGAAGAGGCCGTTTTTTGGACTTTGCTGGATTCAGTTTACACGCTGATTTTTATATACCATTACAGCGAGTGACATTAAACAGCATGTGGGGAGTGTATTAAATAAGAAGATGCTATCGGTCCAGCATCTGTTTGCCTACCATGCCGCCTGCCCGCTTAACAATCGGAGGGCACAGCTGAAAAAGGCAGGGAGGAATCAACGCTCTCTGTCCCTTCAGGCGTCGTCTTTGTGAAAATAGTGCAAACAGCCATTTGCCTCAGAAACATGCCCCCCCCTCCAAGGCTCCTCAGAATGACTGCACTCAGTGCCGACTGTGATGGCTGCTGGATTTCAGATTTATCAAGCTGCATTCAGGGTTGGGAGTTACTGCAGTGGCCTTGGAGCAAAGGAGGCTATAGGCAACAACAGATGCCATAATTCACTCAAGATAATGGCACTTCAGAGCATGCAACTCTGAAATGATGCAGGAAACGACGGTGCCGCATTTTCTATCCATGAATTAGAGGCCTCATTTATATCGATAGCGAGGCAGTAAGTCAGACCCGTTCTTGGTGGGGGTTGGACTTCACCAGGGTTGCCCTTTGTTAAAGATTCATACATTTTATGGACAGAATTTCTCCCTCTAGGGGTGGAGGGCTCTCAGTTCAGTGATGTCAGGCTCTCATATCTGTTTTGTGAATGATGTGGTCCTTCTGGCTTCCACCTCACACTGGGGAAGTTTGCAGCCAAATGTGAAGTGTCAGTGGATTAGAATTAGCACCTCTAAGTTTGAATCGGTGGTTCTCTGCTAGAAAACGGTGAATTCCCACTTTGGGTCGGGGATGAGTTGCCTCAAGTGGAGGAGATCAAGTATCTCGGGATCTTGTTCATGAGTGAGGAAAGAATGAAGCATGAGATTGTGACAGATAGGGATGCAGACACTTTACCAGTCTGTTATGATGTCAGTTACCTGGTCGATCTATGTTCCTACCCTCACCTACGGCTACAAGCTGAGAGTAGTGACTCAAAGAATGAGACTACGGATACAAATGGTGGAAATAAGCCTCCTCTGAAGGGTGACTGGACTCAACCTTAGAGACAGGATGAGGAGTTTGGCCATTTGGGAGGAACTCAGAGTAGAACCACTACTCCTCCAGATGAAAAGAAGCCAGTTGAGGTGGGTCAGCCTTTGACCAGGATGTTTCCTAGGTGAGTTTTCTACTTTGCCTGAGAGAGCATGTCTCTCAGCTGGCTTAGGAGCATGTTGTTGTTGTTGCTGTTGTTGTTATTATTATTATTATTATTATTGTTGTTGTTGTTCTTGCTCTTTTTCTTCTTCTTGGTGCTCTTGTTCTTGTTCTACTTATTCTTGATTTACTTGTTCTTTATTTACTTGTTTTTGTTCGACTTGTTCTTGGTTTACTTGTTGTTGTTCTTGGTTTACTTGTTCTTGGTTTACTTGTTGTTGTTCTTGGTTTACTTGTTGTTGTTCTTGGTTTACTTGTTCTTGATTTACTTGTTGTTCTTGTTCTACTTGTTCTTGATTTACTTGTTCTTGTTCTACTTGTTCTTGATTTACTTGTTGTTCTTGTTCTACTTGTTCTTGGTTTACTTGTTCTTGTTCTACTTCCTCTTGTTCTACTTGGTCTTGTTCTTGGTTTACTTATTGTTCTTGGTTTACTTGCTGTCTTTGTTCTTGGTTTGTTGTTCTTCTTGTTTTACTTGTTGTTGTTGTGTGTGTTGGGGGGTACTCTACTACAGTCTGGAACATATTACATAATGCTGGATTGAAATCACCATCAAACACAACTACACTGTGAAGACCTATGACCCCATCCCAAGGTTCTGACCATTATGAAAAAAATAGCTCTAAACCAGCCTAGTCTCTTGCCCCCACAAGAAGGAACTGGAAAAAATTGCTGGGGAAAAGGACATCTGGAACACTGTTTAGCCTGCTGCCACATTAGAAGAGCAGCATACCAGTAACTACTTCTCATCATAAGTTTCTGATTAAAATCAGAGAAAGTTGAGCCTTTAGCCTTATGGGCAGCTGTTGGCACAATTCCATCCATGTATTTTATGCTAATTTTTTGGATCCGTGCTGCAGCATCCAAATATTTTTGAATCACAAACATTTGCTCTTACGGCCAATGGGAGAAGGAATTTGAGCCGCAGGTAAAATTAACTGTAACATGTTTCTGAAAATTCACAGGAACTTCCAGCTCTTCCCACTGAATACCAAGAGTTTCCCAAGTGAGTCAGCAGAAAGCCTTGTCTCCAGGATGTCCTGCCCCTGAATCTCACCTAAATGAGGCATTATATGATTAGATACCCAAACAGCAGCCCAGCTTTGAGCCCCTTTGAATTACCAAGGTCTTTATCCAGTCTCTAAAGGTAAGCCCAGATACCCTTTAAAGGAAGGTCATTTCCACAGATTTTATCTACAACCTCATTCTTTTGGTTTGCGATGCTGAGGATCAACATGCCCAGGTCCCCATTTTTGCCTGCCTCCCAGCTCAAAATGCACCCAATAGCAATCCCTGTCCCTGTGGATGGTGGGTCCCCAGGGCAGCAGATTCATGTTGCTCTGCGTCCTAAGCTGTTGTTTAGGCAGTAGGGCGGGTCGTCTTCCAACAGGAAGTTTGGCAGTTTGATCCCTGGCTTCTCCAGTCGATATGCTCAAATATCCTTGGGCAAGATACTGAACCCCAAATTGCTCCCCATGCATCCATCGGAGTGTGAAAGTGTGTGTGTGAATGGGAGAATGAGGCTTGTAGCAAAAAGTGTTTTGAGCACTCAGCTAGAGTAAAAAAGTGCTATATAAGCACTAGTCCATTTACCATTTCTTTGAGTTGTGCCTGGCCACCAGACATTCAGTCATTCACCTCCCCTCTAGGTCTGGCTCCAGAAGGGGGCCCCAGTTTCCTATTTTTGGACAAGGTTAACCAGCACCAAGTTTACACTTCATTGACGTCATTAGTCTGGTCCCCCACCTAGGATCAATTTGCCTTCGGAGACTCTACCAGAAGCAATTTCCCTGGACAACATAGCTCCCAGGATCACAGGGTCGCACAAACCCCTCCACCACAACAAGGTTGTGATCTGTCATTGGGCTGATCCGAAAGGTGACTGAGCTCAGCCTTAGAGCAGCAGTGGCTCAGTGTGACGGTGAATGGCTGGGAACCAGAGAGCTACTGATGTGACGCTGGCTCGATACTCGCCTGCGGCAACTGGAGGCCCATGTGGAGGCTGGAGCCACCCCATCCCCCATGGATGGATGGATGGATGACTACTTAGGTTTGGAGCCATAAGCAAGGGTAGACTGATAAATCAATTCCCTCAGGTTTAGCTGCAACTCTAATCCTGCTCCATAGTACTTCTAATCAAACAAGATCCCGAGATCCTCAAACTCCTCCTCTTGAGGCAGCGATTCATCTCCAACCCAGACCAATCCACACTTTTCTGGCTGAAAACCACAGCCTCAAAATTGGAGGTGTTCATGCTTATCCCAATTTTTTCACACCTAGGCAAAACACTGCCTCTTAAGTAAAAATAAGCACTACAAAAGAAAAGGTAACAATGCTATTTAGGGTACTGTCATCATCCAGAACACATGAATGATTGAACTGATCATTTTCCTTTTCCAAACCCACTAAATACTGATATCCTAAGATGTAAACTTGAGTTACTCCACAGTCAACCTTGCCCAAACACAAGCTTGTTTCACTGCAGTTTCTGAGAATGACATTAAAGAAACGTCTGTGCATCGTAGAGATTCGGTAGCTTGACAACAAAAAAAAAAAGGCAGGAGCCCCAGCAGTCAGTGTGACATGTCGGGTTCTGTAGCCTTTCATGACTTATGAGTTTAGAAATATAAAAGGATACAGAAGCAGCTGGGAAGGCGCAGCATCACAGAGCTAACACAGACAGTTTAATCCACACTCAATGAGCCATCCAAATCTCATTACAGCACAGCACAGCACTAGTACGAACACAGAAGAACACAGACTTGTCTTTGTCCCTTTCAGGGGGTTAGCAGGAAGTAAGAAGGTCAAAGAAAACCTACCAACACTAATATTATAACAAAAAGAACTGAATACAACCTGAGCAACGGTTTTTACTATATTCACTGCGTCTAGATTAATTTGTAGGCATTTGAATCTGTTACTAAAAACTCAAAACAGGGAAAGCACTAGCTTAGATATGCCAAAAAGTAACACAATGTGCCTACTGATATCTGCAATTAACATGGAATATCTTGTTTATTCAATTATTATGAAAGCATGTGTGCAAAAACAGTAATACGTTATTTTATGGTGGGTTACAGTCAAAAAAGAAAGCGAACCCTCTTTCAATTCCAAGGTTGTCCGTGTCAGGACGTAAAAATGATTTAAATGTAACCTCAGATGAACTACAACACATGACTTATTATACGCTCTCATTATTTCTTTAACACACACTAAGCTAAAATGCAGAAGCAATGTGTGGAAAAACTAAGTACACCGTCCATAGGAACTGTAGCAGCCAGGTGCTGCTACTTACCCTCTCAGGGACAAAATTCTTGCTGCTCACCAATCTGAATCAGAATCAGAACACTTTATTAATACCAGGGGGGAAATGTATGGGAAGGTTAATAAGGTCATTTCCAAACAATTTAAAGTCCTGTATTCTACAGTGAGAATTAGTCACAAGTGGAAAACATCCAAGACAGTTGGCACCTTTCCCGGGAGTGGATCTCTCAGCAAATTTATCCCAAGGTCAAGGAAACTGTAAAAAAAAACCCAAAGAGCTACATTTCTGCAGGCATCAGTTAGCATGTTAAATGTTAAAGTTCAAGACAGAATAATTAGAAAAAGGCTCGACAAGTAGGGCTTGTTTGGAAGGGTTGCCAGGAGAAAGCCTGCTCTCTCTAAAAAGAACATGGTAGCACGGTTTAGGTTTGCAAAGCTGCATCTGAACAAACCACGGGACTTCTGGAACAATGTCCTTTGGACAGTCAAGATCAGATTGGACATGTTTGACCATAATGCACAGCATCACATCTGAAGAAACCAAACACAGCATATCAGAACAAACATCTCATACCAACTGTGAAGCAGAGTGGTGGAGAGATGATGATTTGGGCTTGTTTTGCAGCCGTAGGACCTGGGCAACTTGCAGTCACTGAGTCCACCATGAACTCCTCTGTAAACCAAAGTATACTAGACTCAAATATAAGGCCATCTGTCCAACAGCTAAAGCTTGTCTGAAACTGGGTGGTGCAACAGGACAATGGTCCCAGGCACAGCAGCAAATCTCTAACAGAAAGACCGAAAAAGTGAAGAATTAAGGTGTTGGAATGGCCCAGTCAAAGTCCAGACCTTAACCCCATTGAAATGCTGTGGTTGGATCTTGAGAAAGCTGTACATACACGAATGCCCACAAACCGCAATGAACTGGAGCAATGCTGTAAAGAAGAGTGGACTAAAATTCCCCCACAACAATGTGAGAGATTGATAAAGTAACACAGAAAAGTATTACTTAGAGTTACTGATGCTCAAGGTGGTTCTACACGCCACTGAATCATGGAGTGGACTTGTTACGGTGTAATATGTAATATGTCATGCATACCTGATAATCTGAGGTTATATTAAAATTATTTCTGAAGTAGATCATTTTTTTTATTATGTCTTGCTATGTAAAGTCATAGAATCAAAAGAGGGTGTACTTTCTTTTTCACAACTGTACACTCTAAGACTTTGACATAAAACCACACATAAAACTTGGTTTTTACTTCTTTGTTTTTGTCAGACTGACATGAACACACCATTATTCTCAACAAACCGAGTACAATTAATCTTCCTTCTAAAGCCAAGAATAGCTTCCCCCAAAATGTCAAACTATTAACTTTGGTCCACTTCTATTGTGTGCTAAAGCAATACACTTTGTAGGACACGGGAGTTAACTTAGAAGAAGGTGAGATCAAGTTGTGAGGTATTCTTTGGAGACTGCTAGAGATGCAGTTAAAGGCAGGCCCAGATTAACACCTCGGCTTGTGGGGTCAAAGTCACAGGTCTCCAGTTCCAGGACCGAGAGTTAGAACATTATTAACTTGGCTGGAGACCAAGTTACAGATTTACGTCTGTCTTGCAAAACTTTATTTTCACGCCTCACTATGCACTGAGTAATGCCTCAACAAATAAAGTCCCCGTCACACCTTGATGATTTACCCAGCGTATGCCCACGTATTAAAAAATTCAGCGAACACACTGGCGTACGTCCAGTAAGTTATTGGTAAGTTTTTTATAAGTTAAGAGCACGCCGGTATACGGTAGTACGGTGAGGTCACCGAAAAATTATGAGCATGCACAAAATTTCTGACGTATGCTAGCATGCAGCTCATACATCCTGCATATGCAGTTGCAGGTAAGTTATGCGATTGCTGACACATGTTCACACACACATTACTTCTAAGTTACTCATAAGACGAGATACATCAAGTTAATGTTTAGCATACACAAAACGTATTTCTAACCTACGTGTAACTTATAGTGAACTTATCTCCAACACATATTGACATATGTAGACGTTGTTCTGGACGACCACAGCACTTACTGAACGTGTTTCTAACTTACAGCTGCCGTATGATGGCGTATTGGCTGAGCGTAGGTGTCGGCCACGGATGCAGATGCCACTGATGACACCCAAGAGGCGTCGGAACCGGCGTCATCTCCATCACAGGGTGGGTGTGAGGGTGATGATGGTTTCCGCCATGCGTCCATGCCCCCGGCCGGGAGTCTTCTTGGCAGCGTTCTTCGAGTTTTTCTTCAGCATGACGGTGTACTGCGACGGTGATACTGCGAATAAGCTTCGACACGCTACGCATATGTTGTGAACGCCGGCAGCACCCTAATGCTAATGCTACGCCTCCGCTGCCTCTGTTTGACCGCGCGGCAAATTCGCCCCTATTTGCGTGTCCCAAAGTGTGTTCATAAACCACACGCGAATTCGCGTCAGGCGAATTCGAGTGTGGGAGGAGCTACCGCCAACCTTGGATACCTTACCCGCCTCTTCTTACGACTATAAAAGTACAAGTTCATTTATAATAATATTGCTGCTGGCTATGGTCCTGAAGGAGTCTCCAGTGGCGAGATAACTGAAGAAAAATTTTTTTTACAAATATTATTATAAAAGATTAGATTAGATTAGATAACTTTATTTGTACCCAAGGGTAGATCTGATGTGCAGCCAAGTGATCTCCACTCATACAAAACATTTAAAACAAAGGACACACTTAACATAAAAACATTTAAAATATTACAGAAATGTTTAAAAACAGTAAACATTAGACAGTACCAAAATAGCGCGTTCCAGAGTGACATAATGTCACATTGTGTGATATACCAAAATAAATTGTGCTATTACAGCCTATATTTAGAAGTTATACTATTAATCTCTCTAATAGCAGAGGGAACAAAACTTCCTCTGAAACGCTTTGTCTTGCAGACAGGTACGTTGTATCTGTAACCAGATGGAAGGATTTGAAATTCTTCATGCAGTGGGTGAGAGCTATCTTCCAAAATGGAACCAGCTATCCTCTGCAGCTGTCTGGTATACAGGGTCTCAGGGCTAAGTTGTGGCTCTCCAATCAGCCTACCAGACCACTTAACTATTTGAAAAAGGGAGTTCTTGTTTTTAAGAGACAGGTTGTTAAACCAGCAGAAAGATAAAATAGATTCAATAAAAGCACGATAAAAGAGGGTAAGCAAAGTTCGAATGATGTGAAAGTAGGACAGTTTCCTCAGACAATACAAACGCTGGTTGGTCTTTTTAAAAAC
>VUQH01075958.1:0-10199 GCA_015106775.1 Etroplus canarensis
TCTTAATAGTACGATGATCACGCTTAAGTTTTCTTGAAATATCCAAGGTTTTCATACCTCGTCCAAGGCATTCAACTATTTCACGCTTTTCAGCAGCAGAGAGATCCTCTTTCCCATATTGCTTGAAATAGTCTGCTTAATAATGCGGAATGTCATTCAGTAGTTTTTCCTTTAATTGGGCTCACCAGGTAAACTAATTATCACAGGTGTCTGAGATTGATTTTAGTGATCAAAGAGCCCTGAGACAATACCATCCATGAGATTAATTGAAAAACAATTTTATCTATGACACTTAAATACAGTTTGCATAATAATTTGGAACATGGTATAGATGGTAACCAACTCAGTGAAATTTTCTCTGCAGTAACTGAGCTTCACAGAGTGGTATTCTCTGAAGTATGGAGACTGCAAAGTCCTGCTGCAACAAAAAAGGTGAGAGCTTTATTTTGATAATTATCTCAAGTACTTCCTCAGGAAGCTTAGGCAGGCCCAATTACCCCATCCTCCGCTCAAACTTTTACCGCTCTACCATTAAGAGCCTTTTGTCCTACTGCTGTATGGTCTGGTTCAGCTGCTGTACAGCAGAGGACAGGAAGGCTCTGCAGCAGAGCAGGCAATGGGACAGCTCTTCCCTCCCCCCTCAGAGTCATTTACACTGGTAGACTCCAGCAGAAAGCCAGTGTAATCATCAAAGATCCCTCACACCCTAGTCACCCCCTCTTCTCCCCTTCCCCTCTGGCAGAAAGTACAGGACACTGAGGACTAAAACAGACTCAAGAACAGCTTCTACCCCCAAGCTGTGAAAAGCATTATTCCCCCCCCACACACACCCTCCTCCCCCAGCCTTGGACAGTACAATTCACCAATTTCAATTCATATTATACTGAATCATATTTTATATTTCCTACTTTTATATTTCACACTTTATATTTTCCTGTCTTGTATTTCTATTCAACTCTATTGTGTTCCTATACATACTGAAATCTTTTAACATACATCTCTATTCTATGTCTGCTGCCAACACAAAGCTACTAAACAAATTTTCATTGTACTGTTTCAATGACAAATCTATTCTATGTGCACTTATATTACTAAATATATAAACATTTAAAGGCATGCGGGTCAGGGCTGCAACACATCCAAATCACAGGACCAATGTCTATAAAAAGCACAAAAGCAAGAGTTCGGTCACGACTGCACCATTGCAACAACCAGATTATAGTCTGACTGGTGGCCACTGTCGTGGTTGGTGAGAGAGAGTGCAGGCAGGACCCAAATACACAGACTCAGAGACTGACTGATGAACTAAAAAAGGCTTTATTCTGCCACTCACCAAAGGAGGTTACAAAGTCCATGAAATTCACTCCTCCAAACACAAAAGCAACAAAGCAGAACTCTCTCACACCAGCATAGAATCCAAGACAACAACAAGGACACAACACAGAACTGAAGAGACAGAGTAGAAATAGACACAGACTAACGAGCAAACGAGGAACAGGAGGGAGAGGAACACAGGTGGCAACAATCAGGAGCAGGAAGTAAGCTGAACACAGAAGCACAAGACTCAACAGGCTTCAAAGTAATATTAAAAAAATATATATCAACATTATTGAAAGGCATGTGGGTCAGGGCTGCAACACATCCAAACACAGGACCGACATCTATAAAAGGTGTAGGTGGGCTGCAAAACAAGCCCAAATCATTGCCCCTTTTGCCTCTAATCCAAAATTTTTGAAACTTACTGCAGGCACCTAATTCAGAATGTGTGTGCAAGTGTTTCAGTTTAAACATTACATACCTTGGTTGTAATGTACCAGTACCAGTCGTCGTGCTGATTTAGGTTAAATGCTTTTCAAATCACTATATTCTTTTTTACTGATATTTTACACAATTTCCCAACTTTTTTGGATTGGGGTTTGTATAATGCTCTTATTCCTGAAAATGCTTGAAGGTGGAAAATATACAATCGACAGTCTTACAGTCAGATATCCCCAGTGGAAACAAAGGTTGCTGGCTGTAAGGATGTCACACCTGAGGCTTGTTGAGGCTGGGTGTTCTGTCTCTCAGAAGGGGTGTGATGGAGACACAGTGTTGTGGTGTCACAGATACTACAGCCCAAATGCCCCTTGACATTTCACATTTTTATATTTATATTTAGACATGCATATATGCAGTGGCTGTAGTGTGACTTGGATAATTTTTTCTTGTCTGGTTTGTGATGCATAGAGTTTCACATGTGAAAAAGATTTTGAATTTTTTGGTGCCTTTTGCAAAGGTGAGTCTTTGTTATGAAAAATGAGAAACAGTTTTAAGAACTGCATTAGGAATGAGAATGAGGATCCTGATATCAGAAATACATTGAAGCAATCAAAATAATATCAATACTACTACAACTGCTAATAATAATAATAATAATATTAATAATGACCTGAGAGCAGCACGATGACCAGTAGGTTGATTTCTTCCATTCTTGGCTTCATTCTCTGTGATAGATATATTGATCGTGATTATTGTTTTATTATAATCAGAATTACCCACATAAATCTATTTATCACAATTCTAAGTCCTTAATCTCAATTATTAGAAAGAATTGTCAAGTGTCTTGCACATTTTAGTGCGATAAAAGAAAAAGTAATATCCCTGACTAATTCAAATAAACACATCATGTTTTAACATGAACCTATTCCATCAAAAAAGTAATGTAGCACTATTTTTAAATTATTTAATCGGGCAAAACTTAACAATGTATAACTTACCTGACAATCAACGTTGCTTTTCAGCTGGTGAGTGGACCTGTTAAATGGAGTCTTGGTTTCTGATTTATTTTGCTATCAAATAAGGATGACCTAATGGGCGTAACTCAAATTTTTTCAGTAGTGCAGGACAGGCAGGTTCCTTGGGAGGTCCAGACAGGCACAGGTAAGATAAGCTATGAGAAGCAGCTGATAGATACAAGTAAGTTCAGGCAAAACTTTTGCAAACAAAAGACGAGCTGAAAATGAGGCGGCCTGGCTGACTACACTATTAAATATCTAATGCCCTGATGATGAGTAAAGAATGTAACCAGCTTTAAATACAGCACTCATTAGAGATGTGGAACAGGTGTGCCCTCCAGCCCCTGAGACACACCCACTCCTGGAATTTGGTCACAATTAGTTAACTGAGAGGAAGATATAGTATATGGATATAGTGAAGGAGGACAAGAGGGTAGGTGTAACAGAAGAGGATGCAAGGGATAGATGGAGGCAGATGATCCGCTGTGGTGACCCCTAAGGGGAGCAGCTGAAACAAGAAGAAGAAAAAGAAGAAGATCTTTCGGGTGGCTTTCTTTGATGTCCATTTTGCAGCAGTTCTTAACCAATAAAAGACAGATCCTGTGTCTGACCTCATGATGGTCAGAAATGGATTTGTGCCAGTGTGTGGGCATCTGAGTTAGGTCTGTAAGTTTTTGGACAATGACACGTTTATTTATTTAGCTTTTTTCTGTCTGTACACCTTGACTTGACTTAAAATCCACCACATTGAATTTTAAGTCAAGCAATCAAAGGGTGACTGAACTGTAGATTTTCAGCTTTAATTCAAGGGGTTTAACAAAAGTCTAAAATGCATGCATGTATTGCTTGCAAACATTTGAATGAGATATTACCTCCACTTGTCTTGCTTTGCATGTCTTGTACATGCATTTGAATAGCCTATCGTTGACCAATATACCAAAACACCTGTGGATTAAAAAACAAAACCTTACAGGGAGTGGATTGTTACATTTCAAATCATCATTTAATTAGGATACAATTGGTTTTATAGCCTAAAAAAAATTCTGATTATGATGATTATTTATTACTTTCAGTTAGGACTTTGTATGCTTTTTTTCAACTCAAACAAAAAATAATTTACAAAGGGAAAGGACATTAGTCCACCTTTACAAGATTTACTCCCAGATTTTCCTCTAAACACCCTGCAAGCCCGGGCAGATTAGCTAAACAAAAACTACAACTTCATCAAAAAGCAGTCATCACTAATCACTGCAATACACAATGATATCAATTTAAAAAACAGAACATTTACAACACACAAATTAGCACTGATCTTAATAAATCAGATTTAAACCTGAATCTTAAAGTTGCTGCCTATGCCTTCTTAGCACTACTGAAAAAAATATGAGTTACGCCCATCAGCTCATCCTCATTTGATAGCAAAATAAATCAGACACCAAGACTACATTTAACAGGCTCACTCACCAGCTGAAAAGCAGATTCACTTGTCAGGTAAGTTATACACCATTCATTTTTATCTGATTAAATAATTTAAAAATAGTGCTACATTACTTTTTTGATGGAATATTTTAATGTTAAAACATGATGTGTTAATTTGAATTAGTCAGGGAAGTTACTTTTTTCTTTTTTGCACTAAATTGTGCAAGACACTTGACAATTGTTTCTAATAATTGAGATTAAAGACTTTCAACTTGTGATAAACAGATTTATGTGGGTGATTCTAATTATATCATGATCAATCATAGAGAATGAAGCCAAGAATGGAAGAAATCAACCTACTGGTCATCCTGCTGCTCTCAGGTCATCATGAATATTATTATTATTATTATTATTATTATTATTATTATTATTATTATTATTATTATTATTATTATTATTATTATTATTATTATTATTATTAGTAGTAGTAGTAGTAGTAGTAGTAGTAGTAGTAGTAGTGCGGGGGTGGTGGTATAATGTTTACTGTGCCGGTCTCATGATCAAGAGGTTGTGAGTTCGAATCCCGATCAGACTCCCACCATGCCACCACAGGCAAGGACCCAACCGCAAGTGTTCCTCTGTCCACCCAGCAGTAAAAAATGGGTACCAGCAAAATACTGGGAAGGCAACCTGTGATGAACTAGCGTCCCATCCAGGAGAAGTCTAACTCCTAAGTCGTTTCATGCTACAATGATTTGGGCTTGTTTTGCAGCCCACCTACACCTGGGCACCTTGCAGTCATTCAACTGACTTGAACTCCTCTGTATACCACAGTATTCTAGAGTCAAATGTGAGGCCACCAGTCAGACAACTAAAACTTGGTTGAAATTGGGTCATGTAACAGGACAATGACCCCAAACACACCAGAAAATCTACAGCAGAATGGGAAAATAATCAAGGTGTTGCAATGGCCCAGTCCATGTCCAGACCTCAAACTGATTGAAATACTGTGGTGTGACCTGGAAAGAGCAATAAGGTCGTGCAGAAATGCAGTTTAACCCTCTGGTGTCAACAGATGCAATCCACAGACCTTCTTTCAGTAATGTTGATATATATTTATATGTATTTGATTATCAAAATAAATAAAGCTCTCGCCTTTTTTGTTGCAGCAGGACTTTGCAGTCCTTCTCCATACTTCAGAGAATACCACTTTGTGAATCAGAGAATGACCTGGACTGAAGCTCAGAGTTACTGCAGAGAAAAGTTCACTGACTTGGTTACCATCTACAACACTGACATCAACCAGCTGCTTCTGACAATTGTACAAAACAGAAATGACATTAAAGATATCTGGGCATGGATAGGGCTCTATGATAAGGTGTACAGTTGGAAATGGTCCTTGGAGGATACAAATATTTATGTTGGCAGCGAACATGAATTTTTGTCCTGGTTCAAAGGCCAACCAAACAATGCAAATGGAAAGGAACATTGTGTGGTGGTTCAGGATCAAACAGAGCTGAATGATGCAGTCTGTCAAAATCAGTATCCTTTCCTGTGTTATGATGGTAAGAAAAAAGGTGTTCTAATTATTCCTGCAATCTTAACATTTTTCATAATGCATCTTTTTGACACTATTCTTTTAAACCTCTCAAAGCCAAAAGTGCAAGTTATGTCTTAGTGAGCGAGATACGCAGCTGGCCAGAGGCTCAGTCGTACTGCAGGAAACACCACACTGACCTGGCCAGCATAAGAAGCAAAGAGGAGAAATCCAGCATCACGCTCGCTTGGCAGGGATCGAGGGCTGGGCAAACATGGATCGGCCTCTACAGGGATCCATGGGCCTTCTGGTCTGACAACAGCACCTCCACATTCTCTAACTGGGAACCTGGACAGCCTAATAATTTGGGTTCATCACAGTACTGTGCATTAATAAAATTATCCTCAAGGCAATGGGGTGATGGGTCCTGTGATGACATGAGTCCTTTTTTCTGTTTCAGAGGTGAGCTCCGTAACATTTATCACTTAAAGATGCTAATGTTTTTCTTTTGTTTCTTTGTATGTTTTAAATGCGGTTCATTTTATAGTGGTCAAAAAGCAAACCATGCTGAAAATTAAGTTTCAGTCGGAGGCTATCATGGAGAGCAAGGAGATCGAGGGACAGGTTTTACAGCAGGTAAGAAGTTCAGTTACACAGTACACACTTAGCATAAGTAAATCCTACTTTTAATGTTTTTACATATCACCCGTTTTTGTCTAGTTGGAGGACCGCATGCTGTCCAAAGGACTGACCAACTTCAAAATCCATTGGAAGAATGTTCACAATGAGAAAAGCCAGCAGAAGCAGGATGGGGAAGGTGAGAGTACACGGGAACGCTGCCTGGATTGAACGACTTCATGTGCAAAGCTTAAAAAACAGGCTGTGCTGAACTTTCCTATTCTTCATATCTTAATTTCCAGAGTCTACTATCATCAGTTGAAAATTAGAATTTAATTTTTATGTTGTAATCTTTGTTTTATTATTCCCTTTTTGTGAGCATTTTTTTCCTTTTCTCATTTTTTTCCTGTTTGTTTGAGTTACTCCAATTTTACCTTTAAGCTTTTAAGTTTCCTGCTATATTTAAATTCCTTTTGCATTTTGTGATGTGAATCCCACTTTTTCCATTTTTAAATAGGCTGAAATAGACATAATGTAGGAGAGCAAACAACTAAAGCAACGCAAAAGGAAACAGAATGAAAACACACATTCTCACACACACATACATGTTATTTTGTTTACGGAACAGAATGAACTTCCCTTCCCTTTGTTTATGTTGTTCACATATGCCTCCTTTGTTTTTTACAATGAACAAGTTGACTAGCTTGTTTAACTTCAGAATGTTTTTCCATTGTATTCTCATGTTTTTGCTGAATTGTCATGTGACTATTGAATGACTGAGTCCCCTGTAGGCTGTAATAATCGTTGTCTCATCTACTGCTATAAATCAGGTCAAATTGCTAAAGACTCTTATCACAAAAGTAGCGTCACGTTGAAACAGAAAAAAGGGCTTGTAAAGGGAGATGAATTCATTATCGTAAATGTGCATGTTACTTTAGCTGCATGTGTGGTACAGCAGTGATGTGAATATACATGAATGTTGCAATTTTGCTTTATTTTAATATTTTGTTGAATTAATCGCTCTTTATTTCATGCCATCAAATGAGAAGGAGGTGATCTGAACACCTTCTATACGTCTGTATTCCTGCAGTCTTTGGGTAAGGGAATCGCACACGGTTTATGATACTGTGATGTGAAACAAATCTTATCCAGCCCAAGAAATCACTCCTCTTTAAAGCCATTTGCAGCCCTTATAAACTCCCACATTCCAACATTATAGCACACAGGTGATGCCACAAAATCATGTGATGGTTTAGTGCTTTAATCTTATGGCGGAGGGTTTGATTGGGCCAAATGCTATGTGTTAGAAATGTGTTAAAAATGTATAACCTTAATGATAATCAATAAAACATTTAAACTGGAAGAATTGTTGTTCTCTCTTTCCTGTTTAACATCAAATCCCGTGCATTTTTACCATTTTATGTAAATTGCCTAATATAATTTTAAGATCCCAGGATCACAATGATTTTCACCTATTTAGTGAGTTAACCTTAATAATTTACAAAGGAAAAAATGCTATATCCAATTCAGTAGCACCACAGAGCTAAACAATTAAATGTAGACCACTGAATATTGAATCTCTCTCTTCGAAGTCCCTGTTAGTGAATGATTTGATAGTTGATCGACATATTGATTTGCGTTGTCTCACAGAAACCTGGTTACAGCAGGAAGAGTTCATCAATCAACTCCGTCATACTAGCTGTCAGAATCTGCGAAGCACAGGCTGAGGAGCAGGGGTGGCAGCAATCTTTAACTCTAGCTTACTGATCAACCAAATACCATAGACACAGTTATAATTCATCTGAAAGCCTCACGTCCTCTATCATCCTGACTGGAAAACTCAAAAGCAAGTTTTATTTGCTGTTTGTCGTCAGCCTGTCCCTTATTCAGAGTTCTTATATGAATTCTGACTTTTTATTCAATTTTGTGTTCAGTTCAGATAAAACTATTATAGTAGGTGATTTTAACACAAGAGGAAGAACGGAAAAATTTCCTGGTACTCTAAAGAAGCACAATTACAGCCTAAAGACCTAAAAGAGACATTGCAGCCTTTAGATCCTGTTAAAAATCCCTCTGTAAATAAATATAACAGAAGCCTGGGTGCTTAAATTGCTACATTTTTATAGATGATAATGTCATTCTTCAGAAGTATGTAAAAACGTCATATTCAGAAGACCGTATTGTGGTCTAACATCACGTTGTCAGCCATGCGACATTAAAATTCACATTTCTTTTGAAAGGCTGGTGAAAACTTGGCATCTTCTAACAAACTGTGCAAAACCCATAAGCATACAAGAGAATCAAATATACCTGTCTCACTTGTTGTTGCCTAGAACCATCCATGACCTTGTTTGCATTTGCTTCTTATTTCATTAACTTGTATTTCCTTATCGTTTGAATTTTGCTCAGGTTAAGTCAATCTTTGCTGCATAGCTCAATAAGACACATCATTTATGCACCTATTATTTACAGTATGATTAAATAGAAATAGTAAAGACAGGGAGTTCAAAAGATTCTAAGGCTCATCTGTAAATGCACTTTAATAAACCTACTTTCACATATTGGACATTTAGAGATACGAACATATTATTCAGTATTTAGCATCACAAGAATCCATGTTCTCTTTGTTTAGATCCCAAATTAAAGAAAGTAAAATGTACAAAAGACAAGTCTGGCTTTAATTTCACCTCAGTATGTACAGTGGATAAAATTCATGCATTCTAAAACTTGTATGACAGGTTACCCTCATAACACAATGTGCTCTGCTTTGCAAAACATACAACTTACTCTACTTTTAACAGTGTGTTTGAGTTTGGTTCTCCTATACATCAATAAAAAAAGGCATAAAAGACACTTTAAATGAGCTGCTATGTGTGGCAGCACTGTTGACTATAATTAAAAACCAAGAAGAACGACTTGATCTGTAATGTCCAATTAACCCACAATACCATACCATTCATAGAGCGATACATTCAACAGGTTTATGTATTAAGTCTATTGCTTTAGCAGAAAAAAGCTCCAAAATGCTTTAAAAAGTTGAATTGATTTTTGTTACATTCACTTCTGTAGTTTAAACCACTTTTCTGAATCCTTTGCACACAGCATTACTTTACTGTTCTCCAAGTGACCCAAAATAAATGTGTGTAATGCATGAAAATAAAATTTGAATAAAATGTTCACTCTATGTTTGAGATGTTTTGAGCTTTATGATGTGGTTCTTTATCCTACTGGAAGCATCCATCAAAACATGGGTACTCATAAAGGGATGGACATGGTCTGCAAAAATACTTAGGTAGGCTGTGGAGTTTAAAACAATGCTCAACTAGTAGAGCAAAAAAGATATTCCCTACATCATTAAACCACCACCCTGAAGTGTTGAGACAAGACAGAATGGATCCATACTTTCATTTTGTTTATGCAAAATTCTAATCCTACAATCTGAAAACATTGTGGGGGCGATGGCAATTATGATAAATTAATGATGATGATATCTATTAGAGTGAACAAAGCCAATAATGGGAGAAACCAAGTTACTGATGATCCTGCTGGTCTCAGGTCAGCAATATCAATATCTTTAAATTTAGCTTATAAACATGACTAGATATTATTTGGAAAAGGGTTGTTGAAGCTAGACTAAGAAGAGAGGTGACCATCAGTGAGCAGCAGTATGGCTTCATGCCTAGAAAAAGTACAACAGATGCAATGTTTGCTTTAAGAGTGTTGATGGAGAAGTATAGAGAAGGTCAGACGGAGTTGCACTGTGTCTTTGTGGATCTTGAGAAAGCATATGATAGGGTGCCAAGAGAGGAACTGTGGAATTGCATGAGGAAGGCAGGAGTGGCAGAGAAGTA
>VUQH01075959.1:0-10109 GCA_015106775.1 Etroplus canarensis
CTGTTAACATAGGGCTTCCTTTTGGCACAGTACAGTTTTAACTGGCATTTGTGGATGTAACTACGTATTGTGGTACTTGACAAAGGTTTGCCAAAGTAGTCCTGAGCCCATGTGGTGATATCGCTTATAGATGAATGACGATTCTTGATGCAGTGCCGCCTGAGGGATCGGAGATCACGGTTGTTCAGCTTAGGCTTGCGCCCTTGTCCTTTACGCACTGAAATTCCTCCAGATTCCTTGAATCTTTTAATTATGTTATGCACTGTTGAAGGTGAAATATCCAAATGCCTTCCTATCTTTCTTTGAGGAACAATGTTTTTAAACATTTCAATAATTTTCTCATGTATTTGTTGGCAAACTGGCGATCCTCGGCCCATCTTTGCTCCTAAAGGACTAGACCTTTCTTGGATGCTGCTTTTGTACCAAATCATAATTACAGTCACCTGTTGACATCACCTGTTTCAAATCACATCATTATTTAACCAATTTACCTGATTACTAGCCCTAAATACGTGTTTATTTTGAAAAAGACAATAAAATTCATGAGGAACACATTAAATAATGTGCTGTCGTATTGTCTGCAATGAAATACAAGTCATAGTAAATTTAGAAATCACTACCTTCTTTTTTAATTTGTGTTTCCATACTGTCCCAACTTTTTCTGATTTGGGGTTGTACATATCTATAATTAGCCTTCTACAGTGACTATTTTTCATTTGTTCTTTTTTCCAGTTTTGTCTTTTAACCTAGTAAAATTTTTTTTCTTTATTAGATAACCAAATAACCAGCTTATTTATGCTTTGTGTATTTGAAATCTGATTTATAAATCACTGGCAAGTGTGTGATTGTGTAACCAGCAAAATGAGTAATGTGACTCTGTTTTAGATGAAAACATGTTCGATTCATAGATTTTTTTTTTCTTTTGAATAGCGACTAAGACAGCATGTTTCTTTTGTGACATGTGGGTGTGGAGATTTAGATTGCATAGATTGTGTTTCTGATTGCTTCTTCATCAATGCTATTTTTTGTTTTTTATTAGCTTCAATTTCTTATTTTCTTCTTCTTCTTCTTCTTCTTCTTCTTCTTCTTCTTCGACTTCTTTCTGCTGCTCCCGTTAGGGGTCACCACAGTGGATCATCTGCCTCCATCTCAACATATCACTTGCATCCTTTTCTGTCGCCCTAACCCTCTTCATGTCTATTCATTCCTTTTTTTCCCCCATTCATTCACCTTCTTCCTGTTATCCAGTTAGAGGTCGCAGGGGTCGCTGGAGCCTATCCCAGCCGTCAAAGGCGGGGTACACCCTGGACAGGTCACCAGTCTGACACAGAACCAACACAGTGAGAGACAGCCAGTCATGCTCATATTCACACCTACAGTCTATTTAGAATCACTAATTAACCTAACCCCTTATGCATGTCTTTGGACTGTGGGAGGAAGCCGGAGCACCTGGAGAGAACCCATGCAGGCACGGGGAGAACACTCAAACTCTATACAGAAGCACCTCAGCTGGACCTCGTGGTCTTTCCCTTCTCCTCCTGTCTGGCAGCTCCATTTTCTCATGCCGATAACTTTCTTTGGCTGTCTGCTCATCTTGATGCTGGAAATTCAGATGCTTCAAAGTGCAAATTAGTAATTAGACATGTAGTTAATGGTAAATTACTTCCTAATGGTACAGCTCAAGGTTATTCCCTAACATTACCAGTTCTCTGGGTAGTGCCACATTAGATGTTTTAAAAGATAACTGTAGCCACCATGGCATTACTCACTGGTTTCCAGAATGCATTTTGAAGGCTCATTGTTAGCATTTTGAATGCTTTTTTTTCCCTTTTTTTAACTTTATGTTTTATTTTCAGACAGAAGGTGAGCAAGCGGTGAAGTTTATCAACTAATATTACCAAACTGTAGGGCTGCAACACGAAGACACACTTGTTGTTGTTCTTCTTCTTTCAGCTGCTCCCATTAGGGGTCGCCACAGCGGATCATCTGCCTCCATCTCACCCTATCCCTTGCATCCTCTTCCCTCACACCAACCCTCTGCATGTCCTCTTTCGCTTCATCCATGCCTATCACCCAGCTCTATCCCTTTACCAGTCATAACGCCTACATTTGAAGTCCCTATTATCACCTCCACCCTCCTACCGTTCCTTCTCTTTCTGTCTCCAAACATGCCCCCCCCCCTTTGTCTTCAGCCAATAGTAGCATAGTTGTTCCCTGGCACCCTGTTGGCTAATAGCACCAGAGGCGGTCATTATCAAACTGGGCTGTGACCTATCCGGTATGAGGGTCGTATTATAAATCCGCATATTTGACTTGGCAAAGATTTTTTTTACCGGATGCCCTTCCTGACCCAACCCTCCCCATTTACCCGGGCTTGGGACCAACACTAGGCGTACACTGGCTTGTGGGCCCCTGTGGCTGGGTTAACATGCAGACACACTCACCTGATATCTAGTGCTAACCAACAGCTGAAGAAAAAAAATACTGGTATTTTTCTCATCAAAACATCATATATATTAAGATAAGATAAGATATTACTTTATTGATCCCCAATGGGGAAATTCAGGCATTGCAGCAGCAGCAATACAGAAATCAAAAAGGTCAAAAGCCGAATAAAATGGTAACATAAATACAGTTGAGAAATAGTAAAAAGAGGATATATATACAGAGGACTATATACAATAGGGGGACAATGAAGACAATTACTGTATGCATGTAATTGCATACAGTGACCCAAAAGTATTGGGTCACCTACACATGACACCTGCAGCAGCTTTTTGTGACATCACATTCTAAAGCCACAGTGGAGTTGGTACCCTCGTTTCAGCTGTAACAGTTTTCACTCTTCTGGGAAGGCTTCCTGGAAGATTCGGAGTGCGTCTGTGGGAATGTTCGCCCACTCATCCAGAGGAGCATCTGTGAGGTCAGACACTGATGTTGGACAAGAGGGCCTGGCTCTCAGTATATGTTCATCCCAAAGGTCTTTAATGGGGTTGAGGTCAGCACTCTGTGCAAGCCAGTCATGTTCTTCCACACTAAACTCATTCTTTATGAACCTCGCTTTGTGCACTGGGGCACCGTCATGCTGGAACAGAAAAGGGCCTTCCCTAAACTGTTCCCTCGAAGTTGGAAGCATAGAATTGCCCAAATTTGCCAGCCTCAAGTGACCACTCCAAAAAAATGAAGTTTTTAGCATTTCCATGCTAATTTCATTTTTCAGCCCTTATGGCTGCTGCTGAGCTTTAAGCCCCAATCCAAGGTATACAAAAATGATTATGAATAAATTCAAATTTTGTTCACAGAGAATCCCAAACGTGTTGTAAGCACTTTGTGCACCAATTTTCAAACAGACTGTTGTAATTGCTCAGTAAACTTCATACATGCATCCTAATTTTCATAGCTGCATTGGGCTAGTTTGGAAAAATTTCTCCCTCAAAGACGAGTCACAAATGATCACAAAGCAGTTGTGATGCAAGTACGAAACCTCACCTCGTGAAAGTCACAAATGCTTCGTAACATGCTATGTGATTTTGTAACAGTTTCTTTCTATTTCCTAAACAATATGTCGCACTTTGCATCTTTATTGTAACCACTCCTTAATTTTTCACAAGGAGTAATAAACTCATCATAACCATTTATTATCCATGTTGTAAAAACTGAACACCAGAAGCAATGTCACCATGAATCATGGTGAATTTCATGTCATGGTGATTACTTAATGACCACTGTGGTCAAATTACTAGTTTGTGTCTCACTGTAAGAATATATCAGCCAAGAAGCATACTTACTTACTTATTTTGTTTTAAGAAAATATAGCTAGTGAAGTTTATTTATCTTACAGTATTACTTTGCTATTTGTATTCTTTTTTTGGTGGCTATTTCCAAAAGAAAACTGAATTTTTTTTGGATTAGGCAGTAGAGCAGCTTTCACAGTGCCAATAAGTCATGTGCTATTTTCACTAACCACAAAAAGACACTTTGATCTTAATCACAACAACAGTGTCACATATATATGTCATGGCAGTCCCACTGAGACCAATTCAAGAAGGACATCTCAGTCAAATCAGATGTGATTTATCAGAGTGTGTGGGCAAGAGGAAGGATACGAGTTAACAGATGGTTGGCACGGAAACAAGGTATCTTCAGAGCCCAATGAGATTCTGCTTTATACTCCTGACAAGATTTCTTGGCTGACAGCCTGGAGAATGCGAATGCACAGATGGAGAAGCAAAGTACAATGATAATGTTTGGTGATGATCCTGCTGTCTTTAGAACAGTTCACTTTCTGTCTGTAACACTGTTGTAAAGGTGATTCTTCCCCAATGTGTTGTCAGCCATCTGAAAACAAAAAAGGCTGGTTGCTATCGAAATTAAACTGAGATTTTGGAAAAATAGAACCTGTTAGTCAAGCCAGCTTGTAAATGGAAGAGACCCAAAAAAGGTATTTAAGCCCCAAAAACCACAGGTTCATTTTAGTGCATTTATTTGTTTATCTAACCATCTACCCGTCCATTTTCTTCTGCTCATCCGTAAGGGTTTTAAGAAACTGTCCCAGCTGTCTTAGGGTGAGACGCAGAGTACACCCTGGATAGTTCATCACTCTATTACACAGCTAACACAGAGAGACAGGCAACCATTCATGGTGACATTCACACCTACACCCATTTTAGAATTGCCCATTAACTTAACCCTGCATGTCTCTGGACTGTGGAAGGAAGCCAAAGTACCCGGAGAGAACCCATGCAGGCACAGAGGGGACCATGCACAATCCATACCGAAAGGCCCCAGCTGGCCAGTGGCCTGGGCCTTCGTGCTGTGAGGCGATAGTGCTAACCACTGCATGACCATGCTTGTTTATTTATTGGGAGAGTGGGCAATTTGATTGAGCAATCTTTTGGGGAGTATAATCGGACATAATGTAATTTCTTTTTAAAACAGTGATTGCTTAATTTCATAACGTGGCTTCTTGTTGCATGTTCAAGAACGTGTTAAAGACAACCCTAAACTATGTGTACACTTTTAAGGTGGGGTGACATACTAAACTTACTTTTCCCCAGGGTTTTCAAACACAGGTTAATCCAGTCATGATGCATGGCTTGTCACTTTTGAGTATCTGATCTATAGTTAAGATTAAAAATTATGAGGAAAAATATATACATGACAGAACTCAGCATTTCCACTGATTGTGATTTTAGCAAATGAGAAAAAAAATCTCTTCATATCTTTATATACAAGAAACAGACTGAAATAATTACACTTTTCGTCAGTATCAAAAATTACTTGTTTTATATGTGGTTGCTCAAGTGTAAACATGAAGGCAAATGTAACAGGGCTCAGGAGCAGCCCTTGGTCAACTTTGACATTCCATTATAATTTCCTTAATGTATCACCATAGCATGAAAACAAAGCTCAGTATTGATTGCACAAGGAAATAAAAAATGTATGTAGTGAAAAAGCACTGTATGTATTTGACATGGTTCTGCAGATACTAAAATATTGCAAACTGCAAACAAGATTTTCAGTGTTTTTCATTTGTGCCTCAACCTTTGCAAAATGACTGCACACAAGACACTTTGTCTGAATATATTTTTTTTTCTGAATAATACTATACTTACCAAAACGTAGTATGCATGCATGTATGAGTATGTGAATATAGAGAAATATCCCTTTCATGCATGGTGGTCACCACAGAGGACACCACAAGTCACCACACCATTTTCTTGAATATACATGTGTTTTGTTACTATAATGGGATATCATCCAACACTTTGAAGTCATTTAAAATTAAATGATTTTGTAAAAGTTTAAGAGCATTGAAATATGTTATTATATAGTCTTTGCAAACTTTACACATTTCACTTAAATTGTTCTTTTCATGCCTAAAGGGTAATAAAAACATTTATAGAACAATCATGAGTGAATATGTAATGACTCATGCATCAAAGAGTTGGAAGCAAAAAGTTGGGGTGTTGTAAAGGTTACAATAAAGTGAAGTTTAAAGAGACTCAGCTGATACATCTTTTTTTTTCCTTTTGGTTTTCTTGGAAGTTGAAATAAAAACCAGACAAGGACTTTGCTTTTTGTCCCGTCAACATGCTGGCTGTCTTCTCCAGTCACTCACTTAGTTTCCGGCGTGTACGTATGGAATGCCCCCTTCCACAGTGGCTGGCAGTCAGCAGACCAGCCAGACCAGTATGTCTGGCTTCTACTGTAAGTTCTTAGTCATCTGCGCTCAGCACCCACTGCCATTAACAGAGGCCGAGTCACAGCCTGAAGTATTGCTTTCAGCTATAGATAAATGAGAAACGGGCCAAAAATAAATAAATAAATCAGCTGCACACATGAGCTCCTAAGGTAGAGAGAGGGAAGGTGTAGCAAATTAAGTTTGACTCTGTGTGTGAGTGTAGCTGTAAAATTATTACAGTAGGATAAAGGAGATTACGTGGAAAATTACAAATTTCTTATCTAATTGCTTTATTAGGACGGATGACATCATGCTAACAGCTACAACTGCCAAGCTGGTCTTCATTTTATTGAGGGTGTGTGTGTAAGTAAATGTTTATTGCCATGTTTACACTTGTTTTCGGGTTCATTTGCATTTCATTGCATTCCTTGTTTGTGATCACATGTTACAAATTGGCCTATAAGGTGAAAAATTAAATCATCGGGATTGATAAGTAACTTGTTTACTGGAGAGTTTTGCTGACAGTGTTTCAGTGTTACATGAACCCACAGGATGCAATTATATTTCACTGACAGCAAGTCATGCTGCTTTTCATTGCAACAATCATGAAAAATATTTTGACATATTTAGACAACAAAATAGCTCATATTTTAAATAACGCCAGTTATTTAAGGCTACAGAAGAAATCAAATTGCAGAAATTCAGGATCCAGACTGCTCATTTTCCAACATTTTTTTTCTCCTCTTTGATGACCTGCAGGATATTTTCTGTAATCTGTACTAAATGTTAATATGGTTGTTGTAGATTGATAATCAGAGTGACAAGTGTGTTATTACATTTAAAAGGACTAGGTTAGGCTAGGTCATTCTTTATAATTCTACTAACTTATGAAGGCTGTTTATATATGTTTAATATTAATAAACAACAGAGAAAGGAGATACTATATAATCATTAAGTCAAAGCAGAATAACATTTTGCTTACTACTTTCGATATTTTCTGACAGCTGTTTTCCACTTTTGTTTGTGATTTTTGCCTCTTTCCCACAAACAGTATCCACCACACATATATTCTATTTTATAGCTCATTATTAAAAGACTACACTCGCAGTTATGTCCCACAGTAAGTAAGGAATGGGCATAATACTTCCTGAATGTTTACTGAATCTCACATATCTAATTTAGTACCAAAGATGTACAAATATAATTGCTTTGTATAAGATACAAACAGAACGATATAAGATATTATGACTTCCAATCAAGAATGAGAAAGTATGGTTTTTAGAATGTTGATATTTGCTTTTCAGATCTTCCACCCCTCTTTTCCTTATAGTTTGCTGGCAGAATGTGAAATACATTCATTTATTTATTAAAACATGTGAAGACATAAATGGAAATATCGTACATAAGGCAGTTTGTACAATTCTAAGAAGCTGGAAAGTCAACATCTGGTATGAACACCTTTTATTCTTCAACACAGCCTGAACTCTCTCATGCAAACTTTCTTATCATTTCTTTAAGTAGTTTTCAGTCATATCTCTCCAAGCTTCTTGAAAGATATTCCAAAGCTCTTCTTTGCTTGCTCTCGGCTGCATTTTGTTCAATTCTCTGTCAAGTTGATTCCCGCACTGCTTCAGTAATGCTGAGGTTCATTCATCACTTTATAAGACTTGTTCCCACCGATTTTCAGTCCAGTTCTTGTGTAATTTGGCATACCTCAGCCATTTCTCTGGGTTTCTTTTCCGTAAGAATGGCTTCTTAACTGCCACCCTTCCACTGAGACCATTTCTGATGACGTTTCAGTGAACAGTAGCTCAATTAAAAGGTCAGATGCATCTCTCAGGTCCTGTGTAAGGTCTACTTGATTTTTTCTATTTCTTAAGAACCTGACTTTCAGTTACTTTTCATTTGCTTTAAATAGTTTTTTTCCTGTAACTTTATTGTCCTTAACTTCCTTGCACATCGAGCCTAAACATGCCAGATTTTTGGATAATGGCTTTGGTAATCACCTTGTTGGTGCAAAAATACAATTTTTCGCCTGTCAAACTGTGTTATCTTTTGCCTGTTTTGCAGATTCAAGTAAAAAAATGGGAATGTTGGCTAGTAAAAAAGTGTCTAAAGATACAATTTTAAAAGGGTTCTTTGCTAAGTTTTCTGTATGTATAGATGCAACACTGGTTCATTCCACGTGTTAGGTACCTTTTTATGCTTGAATGTTTGCTAAGTTAAATCACTTAGCAAACAAAAACAAACATTCCCCTGAAAATGGTCAAGTGCAATACTGGACTGAAAATGGAAGAAAAGACAGCCGATGTCCAAAGAAAATCATTCAGAGCCTGGATAACCATTGCTCAAGACCATTTTAAGAAAAAATTAAATAAAAATCTGGCTCCTTAAAAGAAAAAGATATAAAGAAATGAGGGGTAATAAGACTTTTGCACAGAACTGCATGTAACATATACAATCTTATTAAAAGATTGTTGACTAGCTTAAAGAGTCAGTCTTTGTGTGCTTGCATTAAATGAGATTTAGAATGTAAAATGGTTTTGCAAGAGTCAGGTAACAATAAAAACTGTGGAATAAAACCATGCAGAGCAATTGGGCAGTTTGCCAAGCATTGCATCAATGATGATATGAAGGCCAAAGTACAAAAAAAGCACACACAGCATAACATGTTTTTGGTTCTCATTGTTCAATGAAAGTCCAGAGTTCAGTTGAGTTAACCAAGTTAAGTAAAAATGAGACGAGGACAAAAGAAAGAAGACATTCATTTGAAACAGAAGTCAGAGAGGAAAGATAGTGGTGTCAGAAAAAAAGTAATGGTAAGATTATGGAGCCAGATGTGGAGGGAGGTGACAGGAAGGAAAGGTTAACAAAAGAAAAATTAAGGAAATACTTTAGCCTGTTATCTTGATTAGTTGGGCGCGGTTGGATGAAAGTGGTGAAAGAAGGGTGCGAATATTACTGTAAGGAAACTGGTGCAATGGCGACTAAAAGTTCAAGGAAAGGGTGTAGCCGTTCTGTAAATGCTGTGACAAGCAGTCATGATGAGACTTAGGAAAAACAAGCATGTGATTTGTTATGGTTTCAGTTCTGCTTTTCAAGAAAGTCTGAGAGTTCAAAGAGAGAGACAAAAACATTTATGTTTTGAGTCCAGTTTGCAGGGGTTAATAACCAGTCATTTGCAGGTCAACTATTATTATTTTTTACTTATTTACTGACTTATTTTAGCTTAATATTTTGAATAGAATTCATTCACTAATCCAGCCACAGGGGCCCACAAGCATGTGTACTCTTAGCGCTGGTCCCAAGCCTGGTAAATGGGGAGTGTGTTGCGTCAGGAAGGGCATCCAGTAAAAAATCATTGCCAAATCAAATACAGCCCGAATTCCAGAAAAGTTGGGTCATTTTTTAAAATTTGAACAAAATGAAAACTAAAAGACTTTCAAATCCAGTATTTTATTCACAACAGAACATAAATAACACAACAAATGTTTAAACTGAGAAAAATTATAATTTTATTCACAAAATGAGCTCATTTCAAATGTGATGCTTGCTACAGGTCTCAGAATAGTTGGGACAGGGGCATGTTTACCATGGAGTTGCATCTCCTCTTCTTTTCAAAACAGTTTGAAGCCGTCTGGGCATCGAGTTTCTGCAGTTTTGATGTTGGAACTTGGTCCCATTCTTGCCTGATATAGGTTTCCACCTGCTGAAGAGTTTGTGGTCGTCTTTGACTTATTTTTCATTTAATGATGCAACAAATGTTCTCTATAGGTGAAAGATCTGGACTGCAGGCAGGCCAATTCAGCACCCAGACTCTTCTCTGACGAAGCCACGCTGCTGTAACGGCTGCAGTATGTGGTTTTGCGTTGTCCTGTTGAAATCTTCTTCTTCTTTCGGCTGTTCCCGTTAGGGGTCGCCACAG
>VUQH01075980.1:0-10404 GCA_015106775.1 Etroplus canarensis
TGTGAGAGGGTTCTGCTCAGTTGCTTTTCATTTGGATTTACTTTTCCTGGGCTTTGTAACCTCTTTTGGTGAGTGGCTGAATAAACCCTTTTTAGTTCTTCAGTCAGTCTCTGAGTCTGCATTTTGGGTCCTGCCTGCTCTCACACCAACCATGAAAGAGTCCTTGCACGTGAAGTGGAAGCATCCATAAATGATCATAAATCAACATGTTATAATGATCAAACTGGTCATTATCGTTTAGTTGAAAATTAAAATCTTTAGAGACAGGCATGTTGGAGGTTGTTCATAACATAGTTATTTATAAATTAACTGATGCCTGCTGTTCCTAAGTTATTAAAATAAGGTCAAAGCTAATTTTGGTACACTATGCAGCACCTTTTCATATCTGAGGTCAGTCTGCTGTGCTTACAGAGTAGGCTGTTCACAGTCATCATAGCTTTTTCAATAAAAAGGAAGCTAGCAGAACCAAAGGTTAGTTGCAACAAAGCAACCAAAGGAAAGAAACACAAGGAGCAGCGTGATTGAGAAGCTGAAGATCAAAACACTAATCAAAGCTGTGCCCAGATCTACAACTTTTCAGCTGGGTGTGGAGGGCTCTTCCCTGCTTGCAGACACACTTTAACCTGCAGTGACCAGAGGGAACAAAGAGTCACACTTTAATTGATTTTACTTTTATGTTCTGTTGCTTAATGGAAATCAAATCAAAACTATGCCATGGGCCACTCCGTCTGTCTTTCTCTTCCGTTTCCTCCCTTTCCTCACCCCCCACCCCTCATCCCAGTCCTTTGCCTTGTTGCTTTGAAGTGTAAATCAGATTCTACTGATGTATGAAAAAGTACAGACTGTACACCAGAGACCATTTTTAAGCTCTGAGGGCATGCAGGGTGTAACCAGATGTAACTGTCTTTTTCATGAAATCTTTTAGTCAACAATACTTTAAACTGTACAACTCTGCCTGTGTGTGTGTGTGATTTTTTTTATTTTTTATTTTTTTTCATGTCTGCAGGTTGTCCTTCAGTTGTAGAGAAAAATTTAGCGACTAGCAGGTGTTCAAGCACTTTTCCCAGTTGCTCTTTCTTCCTCATTATGGCTACTTCAGTGACGTTTTGCCTTGACTTTTGTGTTCAATGCTGTTAGGGGACTTCAGATATATTTAACTTTAAATATATTTTACTGCTGAGTGAAAATAAGCAGATTCTATTATAACAATAGATTATGAGTCCATCCATCCACTCTAAGGGGTCTAAGGGGCAGGGGCAACATTCTGAGCAGAGACGCTTGGACTCCCACTCCCCAGCAACCTCCTCTAGCTCCTCCATGGGAACATCAAGGCGTTCCCAAGACAGCTGAGAGATATAATCTCTTGAGCATGTCCTAGGGCCTCCTCCCAGATTGTGGTTTTGCAGAATATTAAAATGCACAGTGAAGCATGTTCCAAACATACATGTTCTTACACTAATAATAAAAGTAACAGAATTAACATCGTGTGCCAAGTTCTGTCAGCTACTTATGGTCTTTAAACAATAACCATCATTAAATATTTTAATCTATTAGGCCATATGTACTTGTTATTCAGTTCAGTTTCAAATCATTATAAAAGCAATTTCAAGGCATTTCACATTGTCAGGTAAAGAACCCACAACATTCTAGATAGAAACCCAACAGCTCCATCTGAACCAAGAACAGTGGGAAGAAAAACAGACACCATTTTAAAAGGAAAAACCTTTGGCAGAACCAGGATCAGGGAGGGCGGCCATCTGTCATGACTGGTTGGGGTTAGGAAAAGCAAAACAGAACAAAAGAGCATAGAGACAACGAACAAAAAACAAGGCAAAGTACAAATACAATTGTTAACAGTGAGCTCATACTGTTACTGTTTGTTTTAAAAAATTTGAGTGTTAAATTGCATGTTTATTAAAATCTAAATTTTTACCTGAATGTCATAAAGACCTTGGCAGTCTGTCTGTAGATGGCTACTGATTGAATTAATTGTTGCCTGTCCTTTGTTTGACATCAGCTTGCATCAGATTCAGTCACCTACATGATTTAGTTTGAAGGACTTAATATTTGAAAGCTGTCAGGAATATGTATTGCATATGATGATGCCAGTGTCTAGTTTAGACTGCTGAAAATAAAATTAGATTCTTAATGATTTCATATCAGTACAACAGATGATCATTAAACGATATAAAAGAGCATTATGACGTACGCTGTAGTGTTAAACATGTCACTTTAATCGTGATTTTAGTAGTTGCTTTGTTAAATCCTTGAAAACAGAAATTCCACTTTTTTCTCTTCTAGGAAGAACACATGTACAGACAACTTGGGTCACAACCCCTAAAAGCCTATTTCTGACTCAAAGTGTTGAACTCATTTCTACGTCAGTCTCCCACAGCAAAGAGATGTCACTTTTAATACCAGTCAAAATTGTGGAAAAGTGGATTTGCAGCATGATTTTCCACTTGTTAGACCTCATATTTTAGTATTTTTAGACTAACTCAGGTTCAGTGTTTAATGCTGAGGCTTGTTAGGAAATGTGAATCATTTCTGGATTAACGGTTTATAAACAAAACGGATTTAAAACATTTTTTTTCTGCAAAGCTCATAAAGGATTACACTAATAGCCCACAGGAGTTAGTACAATATAGAAAGGACCCACACAATTTCTTAGAGAAAGAATTGTTCAGTCAGCATAACTTCATTCATCCACCGTGTTAATGGGAAAAGGAAGCCATTCTGTGTATCATATTATTTAAACAAATCTGCAAAGGATATTCTCTTAGAAGTTGAGTGAATTTCAAATAAAATGTCTTAATTGACTTTAAAAATTACTCAAGCCCCTGTGATGCCACAAAACAATTTGAAGAGAATCACTTACCTTCAACCTCAAGAGATAAAAACATACTGTAGAGACTTTGGGATTGTCATTTTGTGTGACATAAATTTATGTATGATGTAAAATGCAGCAAAGTTTAGCTAAATTCAATTCATTCTTGCTTAAGAGATGAAAAGAATCTGAAGCCAAAATGGAGAAAGTAGGGCAAAGAAAGGAGAATTTATGCTGGGTATTAGTCTCCACTATTATAACGGTCAGTGATGATGAGTTCATTTCAGCTCAACAGTCACAGAATATAAGGCGACCAGAGTTCAAAAAGCTTCTCTGACTGCAGGTTAGAAAAACTGCAAAAAAGCTGAAAAATATCAATAAAAAATTTGATTCCTAGCAGGTGCCACTTGTGACATTTGCTAAAGAAATTAATAAGCAATCACAAATTATTTTATTATGAGCCAAAGTAGTCACTAGAGTCACTTTGAAAGAGAGGAAATGACTGGACAGCTATAGTATGTACAAACAGTTATATAACAATCGAGCTGCTGTCAAACTGTGACCATTTTTGTCCAAGGACAAAACATCTCAGTAAACACTGCCAGGTGAGTTAGACCTCGGGACTGAAACAACTTGGTTAAGGTTAGGAAAAAATGTTGAGTTTAACAAAACCCTTTTCCAATGTTAAACATGTTAGAGAGTTTTTTTTCTTTTTTAAGGATACCAGGGTGAGTAGTTCAGGCACATCTAAACATGACAACACCATTGCTTATTTTACATGTACTTGCAGTCATGTGAAAAAGAAGGTATTTGCAGGACTCTATGCCTCAATGCAGTCATGTGAAACAGTACAGTAAGTACACCCCATTGCTTCCACAGGAGTTAAGAGGGTATTTTCCAGGTGCTGCTAATCAAATACCCTTCCTTAGCTGATCATTTGGCAGTATGACCACCTCTATAAAAGCAGAAATTTTAAAAGTTTCTTGATCTAGAGCATTTGGGTATGTGTTAACATAATGCTACAGTCTTCTCTGGAGTGGACATCCCGGGAAAATTCATCTCTGCAGACAGTAATGCTAAAACAAGCTGCAAAAAACCCAAGAGCTACATGTCAGACTCTACAGGCCTTAGTACAGGTTATATGTTAAATGTTAAAGTTCATGACAGTAGAATTAGAAAAAGACTGAAAAAGTATGTTTTGTTAGGAAGGGCTGCCAGGAGAAAGCCTCTTCTCTCTACAAAGGGCATGGCAGCAAGGCTTAAGTTTACAAAGCTGCATCTGAATAGACCACAAGACTTCTGGAACAATGTCCTTTTTACAGACAAGACCAAAGTGGTGATCTTTGACCATAATTCACAGTGCCATATCAGCACCAAACACAGCATATCAGAACTAACACCTCATACCAACTGCAAGCATGGTGGTGGAGGGGTAATGATTTGTGCTTGTTTTGAAGCCACAGGACCTAGGCATCTAGTAATCATTCAGTCAAGCATGAACAACTCTGTGTACCAAAGTATTCTAGAGACAAATGTGAGGCTATCTGTCTGACAGCTAAAACTTGGCTAAAAATGGGCCATGCAACAGCAAACCAAGCAAACCAACAGAATGGCTGAAAAACTAAAGAATCAAGGTTTTGCAATGGCCCAGACAAAGTCCTGACCCTAACCTGATTGAAATGCTGAGTCGGGATCTTAAGCTTAAAAGGAATTTCGCTTTTGTCCTTTCATTTCACTTTTGTCCATTTATTGCTCTGGTAAGCACTCTGAGGTTCACATTACTCAAAAAGTGTTATATAAATAAATAACGATTGATAGATGAATGCCTGCAAACTTAAATGAACTGAGCTCATTCTGTAAAGAAGAATGGGCCAAAATTCCTCTACAATAATGTGAGAGACTAGTAAGGTCATACAGAAAATGACTACTTCAAATTATTGCTGCTAAGGGTTGTTCTACACGCTATTGAGTCATAATGTGTACTTAGTTTTTCACAGAACATAGCCATAGAGTTCTGTGGATTTTTTTTTTCACAACTTTATTTACCCACCTACTAAAGGAAGGAGGATGGTCTTGAAAAAAATCATCTTTGTACAAGAGAGTACAACTATTGGATGTCTTGGCAACATATTTTATACCAAGACAACCTCAAAGTAGTATACTCCTTTAATTGGCAAACCATAAACACATGCATCAACTATTAATTTCTTTTGAAGTGAAGCTAGGCTCTGAGATTCTTTGAGGTTGGTATTAGGGAACTATGATCCACCCAGCCAAGCACCTGTCACATTTAGTCCTAGCAAATGGTCTTCTGCATGTCTGATTAATTACTGTGTGCAAGAGGTTATCCTATAATCATCACTGTGAGTTCATACACACAAAGACTACCTCTGTAAGTTCTCCAGCTGCGGACAAGGTAACAGTTAATTAGCACACACTCGACATGCAATTATTAGGCGGTGTCAGCACTGAAATATGAAGCAGATATGTGATATTTTAACATTTAAACCCTCTCATGAAATTATGCATTTTATTTAATTATGAATGATCGTGAATTGTCCACTTTTTCACTATATACAGTAGCCCACTACATTATATAGAATCAGCCATTTTGTCATGCTGCTCAAAATCTCAAGTGTAAATTCCTGTATTTCTGCACTGAGATCATCATGCCTGTCTATCTGTTGTCAAAAGGAAAACAAAAGAACTATGAAAAATGAAACAAATGCAGTTTTTTTTACCCCTTGAGAATGTCTAGTGAGCATAATACGTCTCATCTCAGCCTGGCAGTGGCTCATCATCTCCTCTTCCTGAGCATCATGATTTTAAAAAAGTCTGACATATGTGAGGCTTTAGTTGCTCAGTATAAATTGTAAATATTTTAGTGATATGTTGTGAGGTAAATCACTTGTGAAATATTTGCACATGAGCTGTACCAACAATGAAGATGCTGCAGCTTTTAAACCAAAGGGGTGTTTTTGGGGTGTGGGGGATGGCATTGGTAATCTGGCAGAGGTTTCACACCAGATGCCCTTCCTGATGCAACCCTCCATAGTGAGAGAGGTTTGTGTCCCCACCTGAAATTGAACTGGGGACCTGTTGCTTGTAGGGCAAATGTGTAAAGCACTACATTATCGAGACATGGAAATTACCACTTTTTGTAATCTAGTTTCCAGTTTTACATTTTTGGATAAAAAACAAAATATTTATGTATATTTCCTATAATAACTAAGCTATTCATTTATTTATTTTTTAAAAATATGCTTCGGTCTCCATCTGACTTTATATGACCCGCATTTTGTTAAAAGGTGATATGTCTAGCCTTCACTGGCAATAGCTAAAGGGCAAAAAATGGATGAGAGCATTCTTTTTAATGTACACTGACGTTTTCTGAACATTTGTAGTTTTAAATAAGCCCTCATGTTATTTAAGTGGCTGTGGAATCCTGATGTGGATACAAGAATTGTGAGATGAGAATCACATTAAGATAAAGCTAATTCATTTATGTCTCCCAGGACTCCACATACAGAAACTGCAAACCTATCCAGATCTCCCTAATCATAATCATTCATATGATAAAATGAAGTGCTGTAATACATGATGAAACAAGTGAAATGCAAGGCAACAAACAAAGCACAGGACTCAGAATAACCTCATACATCTTAGTTACAGTAGGTGGACAAAATATCACAAGTGAAGTATAATTTAGTTCAACAGCCCTGCACTGAAAAATAGATTTGTCAAACTTAAAGTAATATATTGTTTTTGTTGAGCCTCTATAAGAAAAGCTGGCTCAGGAAAATTTTACTCTGTGTGTTTATATTGAATTTAATTGTATTACACTGTGTTAACCAGAGCTGGTGTGGACAAAATACAATGTCCACTTTATAACTGAATCTATTTGTGATTGCGGCAGGACTCTGAAACAAGATTTTATGAGGTTGCAGAGATATTGTGTTCATTCCCTGTACATACTGAAATCTACTCTTGTTTACCAGCTACTGTCAACCTTTCCTCAGTACAATCAAAGCTGCATCTGTCTGGTGAGATCACATTTGAAGTGTAGCATCCTTTCACTAAGAATAATTTTAATAGTCTCATCCCTCTGTCGGCGCTCTGAGTGTTATTAACATGTTGTGCTCTGCAGGCTGCCTGTGCAGATACTCAGCTTTTCAAATAAAACCACCAAAATGAGAAGCCACGGGTCTTCAGCAGGTACACGGCCTTAATGGACCCAGAAGAAATATGTGTCTTTAATTCTGGCAAATATTTGCTGAGTAAATAGGCTCAGAAAATTGCTATAGATGAAAAGCAAAGCACAGTGGGTCAGCAGTGATGAGACAGGCTTTTATTTTATCAGCTGGGAAAAACAATCCTTCAGGTTGAAGACTCTTTTGTATCAGAAAGTGATGGCAGGGGACTTGAGGAGAAGCAGAAGTTCAGTCTCAGACAGTATTGAAGAGAGAAAAGTTAGATGAACTCACCTGGACATTTGGGAGGAAATGGAGTTTACTAGCTCAGTTTGGTGCCTTGAAAATAAAGTGACAGAGTTTCTCTGTGCAAGCCAGAAGGAACTGAGTAAGGTTATTATCATTTGTGCCTGCAGGAGTAAAAAAAGAAAGCAAAAGCACAACTTTATGTATTCTATTCTAGTCAATTACACTGCATATAAAAAGTATTAACAGAAACACTGATGTAATAGCCAGCTAGTTTTGATTAATCTTGAAATAAGCATTGCTGCACCTGTACTCCTCTGTAAATACCCTCTTGTCTAAGGAAAATTGAAAAAAATAATATTTTGACTGAAAAATGCTGTTTGTTTTTTTCAAAATGTACTGTGATAGCAAAATCTCACCTGTAAAAATTGCAAATCAAAGAGGCTCCTGGAACAAAAGCAATACATATTTCTCTGATATTTTTATATGAATAGTCTCATTGTATCATAAAACATTTTCATAAATTAACAGTGTTGCTTCCTCTTGTTTACTTTCCTTTCTTGCTTACCCTGTCCATATGTTGTAATACTGCTCCTCTTCACTCAGAGTGGAAGTCATCTTTTTTGGTTTGTTTTCCTTATGTCATCCAGGAAAAACTACACACCATTCACAGCAAGTTTTGGGACAATGGCACATGTTTTTTTGGGGGGGGTTTGCTTTGTTTTGTTTTTTGTTTTGCCTCTATGCACCACTGCGTTGAATTTTAAATCAAACAGTCAGAATGTGATTGCAGTGCAGAGTTTCAGTTTTAATTTAAGGGATTGAAAAAAGAATGACATTACTTTTTAGGAATTACAGCTGTTTTTATACATAATTCCCACTTTCCAGAGGATCACAAGTAAGTTTTGTTAATGTTTTTTGTACTTTGAATATTCATTTAGCCAATGTAGATGTACTGTAAGAAGTGTAATGTTGGGGTTGCTTAAGTCCAAAACTTTAGCAAATCTGAAACAAGAAGGCACACTGGGGAAATGCTACTCAGCTGAAGTATGATTCTAAACAAATGATTTAATTATTATGATTATTTTAATTATTTAACTTGTAACCACACCCAACTTATGTAACAGTCAATTACCTAATGGTTAAAGTGATGTGTGATGAAACCAAACACCAAGTGAAAACTAAAGTAAATTTAAATCTTAGTATCCTTGTTGAAAGTCAGGTGAATGCTCCCTGTCTCTTTGTTGCTCTTTTAAACTGGAAAGTCCTATATGTTGTTTTAGGAGTCCTGACATGCACCATCAAACAAAAATATATTAGTTAGTTTGAGGATTCCTTGCACTTTAAACATAGGAGAGAGACATACACAACAAGAAAGACACGACACCAGAGCTGAAACTTCATACCAGTGGCACTTATACATCATGCTCTATCACCTTGTTAGATAAAACAGTCTGGTCACTTGGCCAAGATATACTTGTCTCAATATAATTTCAGTCTGCTTCAGTTGTAGTAAGCTCTGTGTTGTGCAAAGTTTACACTCTGAAAGGCATCTAACAGACTAATTAAATTCACTGAAAGAAAATGTCTCAACTTTTTATTAAAAATTCATATTGAGATTCCTGTGAAATATTTCTGTGCTTCACATCACTGATGAGTTTAGATGCTTTTAAGAGGTTCTCGAGCACCCCTAAATTTCATTTTAGCATACCTAAAAATAAAACAGGATTGAACAGGATGGATGCTTGTTTATCTTTGTTATTTTAGTTCCCCTTGTGTTTTCCTGTCATTGAGTCTAAATCTCGGTTTCAGGTTTTCTCAGTTCTCTGCATGGTTTATTTTACTCTGCTATATTAAAGCCTTAGTTCCCTCTTAGTTCTAGTCTCCATTTGTGTCTTTGTAATTCTTCCTCACTGTTATCCTATTGTATGATTTATCTTCTGTGAAGTTCAGGATTGTGTCTTCATGTTTCGTTTCCTGTTTTACTTTGGTACAAGTTTTATCCTGTGCTTTGTATCCAGTTTTGCTTCCTGCCCTTGATTGTTACCACCTGTGCTCCTCTCCCTCCTGTTGCTTGTTTGCTCGTCAAGGCTGTGTGTACAGTATATATAGTCCTGTCTTTCTTCAGTTCCTCGTTGCACAGTTATGTATGTTGTTGTGCTTGCTGTCACTGTTGCTATTTTAGGCATAGTCAAGTTTAAGTCTACACTACTCACAAAAAGTTAAGGATATGTGGCTTTGGGTGAAATTCATGGAAAATGTAAAAAGTTCATGTGACACTGATAATATATCATGAAAGTAGGGCATTTAAGTAGAAGCATGCAATGGTGATTTCCTCATTTCAAACAATTTATTGAAACAAAAGCCAACAGCAGTAGTGGGTATAGAGAAGGTACGTGACCTGCGCAGTGTGTACTTCTGGTCCCGTCTTGTTGCTAATGTGGGTACAACAATACTTGGCAACGCAACTTCAGTGCATTGCACAGTACGGAGTTTTCTGTTGAAATTAAACAGAATGTCGCCCTATTGTGCAGCATTTGGCTGCAACAGCCACAGTTACACAAAGTGTCTTTCCATTGTTTTCAGGCTCAAATGGAGAGGACGACTGCCTGGATTCAAGCAGCGAAGCGTTAGAACCCAGACAGATCTTTCTGGACCCCTGTGAAACATGTCGTGTTATGCGGCTCCTTTGTGTATCATAATATAAAGTATTTACTTTGCTACTCCATGCACTTATTGTTCACATTTCTGGACTGTCAGTGGCATCTTTTCAGTATAGCTGCACCATAAATAATTTGATTACTTGTGTTTAAATGAAGTTCCCTCCTTTCCATAGAGAAATATTGTCAATTACAGACTTTTAGAGTATAAACTACATCCTTTGAAGGCCCGGTAACTTGTTTACTATTAGAAAAAGTAATAATTCTAATGCTCAGTTATAGCTGAAACAGACTGTATTGGATATATTGATATATGATGAACTTTTTATGTTGGGCAGTAATAATAACCAAATTTACATGTACCAGATAATTTGGTTCAAGGGCAGCTCAAATTCGGAAATGTTTATTGTGTATTAAGTGTGTAAATTTGTAAGTGTGTTAATCTTGGCCAGGCTATATTAACTGATTAGATGAGGTTACC
>VUQH01075983.1:0-12755 GCA_015106775.1 Etroplus canarensis
ACCTTGGATGGTTCTGTGGAGAACAGCTGGTTTATTCTCCTGCCTTCTATCTCTCTGGTGTACCTCTTCAAGCGGCTGGCCAAGGCTGTGAGTCTTTGCTTGGCAGTTTCCAAGGCCTCAGGTATGGACAGCTTGCTGTACTATTCTCCTGCCTTCTATCTCTCTGGTGTACCTCTTCAAGCGGCTGGCCAAGGCTGTGAGTCTTTGCTTGGCAGTTTCCAAGGCCTCACGTATGGACAGCTTGCTGTACTTCTTAGGCACCTTCTTCACTGGACCTTTCTGCAGCTCTGAGCAGTTGGCTAACCTCCCTCCGTGCTACCTTGATCTTGGCCTCTAGTCTCCTTCTCCATGGAGGGTACTGCTCCTTGTGGCTGTTCAACTTGTAGCCAAGCATCTCACTGACCACTGCTGCTGTGGTGTAGATCAGCTGGTTAGTATCGGTAATGGATATATATGTATATATATATATATATATATATATATCCCCATGGGAATACTTGTGACCATGTGATATTTCAGTTTTTCTTTTTTAATAAATTTTCAAAAATTTCTACATTTCTGTTTTTTTCTGTCAAGATGGGGTGCTGAGTGTACATTAATGAGAAATAAAATGAACTTTTTTGATTTTGGCAAATGGCTGCAATATATATATATATATATATATATATATATATATATATAGTATATCTCTTGAGGCTTTGGTGTAAATAGCAATTATTAGTTGGCTAATTTGGGTGAACTGACCCTTTATATGGCCCAGAAAGAGAGGTCTTCAACCAGAGGACAGTTGATGTGTAACAAAACATTTAAGAAAACTGCAGCTAACCTGTTTAAGGTGCACAGCCATCATGTATGGAAAATAACTTAGTAAATGGATAAAACACAAATTAATTAATTAAGAAATGTTAATTGAATCAATACAAGATGAACTTTGTCCCATATTTTGTGCACAGAACTATTTATGTGTACTTATTCTTCATATAGACATCTAGATGACAGGGCTTTCGCACTTCTTACATGCAGCTGCATCTGCAACCTTTGACATGTAAAGGCAAAGCCGGCTGCCTTTTGGCAATACTGCACCGTGCACAAAGCAAGATCTGTTACTATCTGAAACTATGAAATAAATTACAACCATGACTCACGTACATTGTTCTTTCTTCTTTTGAGGGACAAGAGCCAATATATTCCCCTATGTATAACATAGCATGAAAGGCCATGACATGTGGTTACTTCTGACACAAATGGACTTCATTTTTGTGAAATGCAGGTTTTTGACAATTTTTTCCAAAAAAAGGGAACAAACTGGAGTTTCACGCTTAAGACTATGACAAGCTGGATTCATATCAGGTGGTGACATCATATTTGTGAACTGACTTTAAGCCAAAATTGAAGAGGTTGATATTTCATTCAGATGGATTATTAGTAGATTTTTGCAAACTTATTTTTTTTTAGTGTGAATTAATCTGAGCATACCTATCAACAAAATAAACATTCAGTTTGTTATGAGCTGTGTGAGCATTGGCTGAGTGCTGGATGCAGGAATAAAAGTCTGCAGAGCAGTTTCACAATCCAGCAATCCAATCTTCTTTTATTACCTTTTCTTTCACAACAGTGGATTGGTGTGTTGTATATACAGGGTAGAGCAACTGGCCAAGGTGACAAAACTTAACTAAAGAAAAAATTAAACTAGGAATGGAGAAAGAAAAATAACTAGGAAACTTTAATTTCAAGATGACAAAACCCAAACTAAATCTAACAATTAAGGAAACACTTCTGCACAAGGTTATACCCCATTCAGTAGGACCCCTGGTGATTCAACCACTGTGCTCTGCTCACCACCATGGTCTAGTCTCTCCCCAAAGGTGCTACAACTCCAGCCTCTATAGCCATAAGCTCCTCCCACTGCAAATATAACAGTTACACAAAGCAAGTATACAACTGAGTAAAATTTCAGCTATATTAAAAACATATAGACGCTTCAATTGCTTAAACATTGGCATATTCTTTCAACAGTATATCAAAATTCCCCTCCTCCATACCACACTTGGCATATTCCTCCAGGAACTAGACCATAAAAGGAGTCCAGGAAGGTCTGGGCTGGTTTTCTTAGATCCAAATGAGAAGAAGGCCAAACAGTCTGGAGGGGAGGGGAGGCACAAACTCAAATCAATCAAATATAAATCTAGAAATTAACATTTTAATCAGCTCTTTAAAATTTCATAGCCAACTCTGAAGTAAAACCCTCACACACAGTTAAGCCAAAAAGCACTCTATGATATGTTTAGAGGTTACAGACCTCTGTGACAAACTGAAAATAGACAAATGGAATATATGACAGAATGATTAAGAGTCTCAGTATAGCTCAGCTTTAACTTTAAGCACATAATTATCTCAATTTAAGAAATACAAGGCTTGAGGGAAAGTATCTATGAAAAATCCGGATATTATTACAGCCCAGCTGGGGCCACTAGTGATGCTAAGAGTCACCTGCTTGTGGCCTCACCAATACTTTACAGCACTTAGCCTGTAGGGCTGAGGTAACTTGTATGACATCATTGTCTCCAGAAATGCTGGGGAGGTACAGTGCCACACAATTGCCAGATTTCATAGCCCACATGAATAGGAAATTACTTCATCTTCTCAGTTTTCGCACAGGGCCTGTTTACCACTTTTACCCATGGGAGGTGGTCAGCAAGGTGCTGGCACATTTAATCACAGCTCAAGAAGTATAACATAATATAACACAGTAAAGTACTTCTTTTCAGGAATTTTCTGAGCCCTCCCAGGTCTTATCACCTGTATTATTTTTTTTCCAATACCAGGTCATTATAGGAACTTTGCTTATGCTGCGCATTAGCAAAATACAAGTTTTTGCTTTATGTTTGCATTAAGTGACTCAATGCTTTGTGTTAGAACTTTTTCATATGCTTGGAGAATGCATTGCAAATGAGAACAAATAATGGTCTCTAACTGTTAAGGCAGATTGTATTTTTATGTGTTAGTAGGCTTGTTCATATGGCCATGACCATTGCCACCACCTGATGCAAACAAATTAGCAGCAGCACTAGAAGGCAAACATTTTATTGACTTCACTGCTTTATATGGAACGGTACAAACACTAGTGGTAATGTGTTATGTTAGTTCAAGACAGGGTCGCACAGTAACATGTAATTGGAATTATGTATCAGATAACAAAAAGCAACTATAATTAGACCAGATTACATATGAATAGAAAAGAAGTGTTAAATTACAGTTACTTTACTTTACTCTAGGAGGCATCTACTACAGTGAGTATGTAACATTAATTATATTTATTTGACCTATTGTAAATGGTGAATGTAATAGATTTTCTACCTTGTATTGTTTTGTTTTCCAGTTTCTTTGTATTTTTTTAGTATATGGTGGCATTATATTCAATGTTTTATTTTGAAGTATTCCATAAACTTTTGATTGTTCTGCATAGTTTTTGTAATCCAGTTTATTCTATTACATTTAATTCACATTTCAATAGGTTGCATTCATTGGAATCATTTCAAAAATCATATGAGACAACCTTGACAAGCATACACACAAACACTGATTAATAAAATACATAATGTTTTATGTTTTTCCAGGGTTCATTTGTATTGGAATTGTGAGAGATTAAAAATATGTAAGTGAGGCTGATATTAAAGAAAGCATAGACTGTGCTGAAGTAAGAAATGTAAATGGGGTGTGTATTTTTCCCTGCAATATCTATCATCAAAATCACCAGCCATAACATTTTCAGTGGTTCTCTTTATTCCAACAGGGCTCATATTTACTGCTGAGTACCCTTAGTTGTGCCGACTTGTACATGTAAAATCATTAAAATTTACACAGGGTACAAACACAGACTGCATACACACACTTGCATATGTATAGTACATGATGTTGTATAAGCAATAATGAGACCATATTTTCAAGAGTCATTACTTTTGGTACCATTTGAGGAGTATGCATATAAAAAAAAAAACCCATTATATTTATCCATACACAGCAAAGAGAGCTCATTTTACAAAGCAGTGATTTTTATATTGCATCAAACCACAAATGGATTTTGATGCCCACATGACTGTAAAAGTTACTGTATGCATCTTCTTCTATGCACCAATTATAGAAAATAAATTGATTAAAAAAAGATAAATGGGCATTCAAAATTAAAGTTTTTACTTTTTAAGAGACATGGTAGCTTGATGGAATATACAGAATTGGTATGTTATTTATAAGGAAACTAAATCTGAAATATTAAATCCTGTAGAATAAAAGGAAATTGCATCACATATACAGTATAACATCATGTCATTAAAATAAATGTGTCCGGACTTTAACAGTTAAAAGAACTGTTAAATATGATGATAAAACTATTAGCATTAGCTTATAATAAGTACCTCTGAATTTTTACAGTTAATATTCTTTAATTTTGAGAATTGATATCTACCTGTTATGCAGCATCTATGCATTCATGCATTTATTTGAAATGCATCACAGTCGAAACATAGCCAATAAAAGGAACAAAGAATTGTTTTGTTAGCTGCAGTGGTAATGATAAGGACATTCAAAATTTATGCACCAAAACAAAAGATAGTAACACTTATTTCTGTGACCACAAGCTGAAGTCTAATTTAATTAGATTTAATTACAAATAAAAATGCTTAATTATTGTCTCCCCCTTTTTTTTAAAAAAAAAAAAAAGCAACTAACTTACCTGTCCTATTTTCGTTTTCTTTTTGCATGTTACAAAATATATATTTAGTAAAAACTGTAATACCTTAGATCTAGTGCCATCAGCAGCTTCACTGGTCTGAGTGTGTGATCAGGCTGCTTTATTTTCTGGTTTGAGGCTACTCATGGACTTTGGTTTTTTAAATTTTTGTTTGAGTAAGAAAAGGGAAGGTCAGCAGTTGAGCAGCTTGGTTGTTTTCTGGCCTGTGGGTAGGCTTTAGGAGCTTGAAAATCAGGGTGGTCTTAAAGACCTATAGCAATAGTCTCTGATTTACTAACCACCCAACAAATGCCTCAGAAAGCCATTTGTGTAACTTTGTACATTTTCTTTTGATAACTTAAATTCCATTTGATTTTCTTTGGCCATGAGCCCAAACACTGATACCTTATAAATATGTGTTGTGTGGTTGGCAGAGGACCGTAGAAATTAGAATGTGTAACTTTAACTCGTAATGACGAGGCTTCTGGACTTTCTCTCAAGATTGGTCCCAGAAAAAGTTATTGTGTGGTTGCAGTGGCTTTTTAATTTTTGTCTGTTATTTAATTCCTTTTGGTACATTTTCATTAGCATCTACAGGAAGAACGCTTGTTTGAGTTCATTTAGTCACAAAAATAATCACAGTATAAGAGAAATCTTTTGGAAGAGTATCTGAAATCGGCAGGATCTGAAGCATTCTGAGTCACTATAGTGGAGAGTTATAGACAAATAAAGTCTTACACTGAACAGCGCATAAACATACACGCTCACACAACCCCATCCTTTATAAGTGCACGCGTACACACCCACTTTTAACCACCCAGTGGGAATGTGTTTTTCTAGATCATTTGAAGCTGAAATATTTGAGCTGCATGAGTCCTCTTATGAAGTTCTGCCAAGAGGGAGTTCAAAACTGCTGAGACCCTCAGACAACAGCTCCAAAATTCCCAGAATCCAGCAGGGCCAAAAACACCCACTTTTGTTCCATAATGTTTCACATGAAACAGAAAACACTCAGACAAATTGATGATTTACGTCACAGTGTGAGAGTGGCGAAAACAGGCACAATGTATTTAAGAGGTTTTCACTGCTCTTTGCATTTTGTTTTAAATTTGTTGTTATTTCAAGTGGCTTGTATTTGTTTTGACTCTATCTGTGCTAAGTCTGGTGACTGTTCTCTAAAGGTTAGTATAGCCAATGTTCCTTTACCTTCATTATCTATATTTTAGCTGTTTTGGAGAAAATATTGTAAGCCTGCTTGCTCCCACAAACCTATATTCATAACTTCATTAATCATCAAACTGAATGTTCCATAAATCTTTGCAAATGTCTAATCATTGTATGGTGAATTTTTCTATGTACTGAAGTGATGTGCATGCTACTGTAGTATGAGGAACTTTAGTAATGCATAAAAAATGTGTATAGTTGTACAACTGCTTTTTAATATAAACTTTTTCTTGCTTAATGTTAAGATAAAGGGTGTCGAGGGTTCACCCTGCCTTTTGTGCTGTGACAGATGGGATAGGCTCCAGCCCCCCACCTACCCTGGCAACCTTGAATTGGACAAGTGGTAAAGAAAATGTGTATATATATATATATATATATATATATATATATAGATAGATAGATAGATAGATAGATAGATAGATAGATAGAGAGAGAGGGAGAGAGGGTTCATTATTGCTAAAAAATATGAAAAATGCTTTTACTTTACCACAAATGCTTCTAAAGGTATTTAAAACAGTTGAAGTTTCTGTGACCCATTATCATAAATTTACTATAAATTTACTGCCACAGACAGGCAGACTGAAGATGTCAAAAATACAAGTAGCTGAACTAATGTGTTTTTTATTATTCGTCTTTGGATGAGCTTTTTTTTTTTTAAGAAAAATAAATTTAAAAAACTAAAGAATACTGCTTGCTTACCCACTGAGGAACACTGACAGCTGCTGGCTGTAGACTTGGGATGTTTTTAAGCTATATCATTTCACAACCATGGATGAAAAATTATAAAATAATGTGCTATTGGCTCTGATTGCCACAGACACAGTGCTTGCACTGTGATTGGTTATTCAACATTTATACCCTCAGTCTGTTGTTTATTAAAATAGATTAAAACCCCAGCAAATTCCTGTTTTGTTTTTGTTAGTTTAGGCATCTCTGCCTCATAGGTTTCACGGTAAATAAAACGCTGTCTGTTTTTATGGTGGATGGTTGGAGTGGTCAGTGTTATAGCTGTGGATTTGGATTTTTATCTGGCCAAGCATCATTTCATTTCATCTTTCCTCAGTCTCTCATAGCAGACTTGACATCAAGCCAGTGATCTCCCCAGCTATAGAAAACTGTTTTAGCAATACCTACAGTCCAGAGCCGTTTCTTAGTGACCACGTATAAAAAATAAAAACAGGTTTATTCATGATGCAGATTTTTTATTATCTTCTGTAAGGGAAATTCCACACCAATATTTGATATTTACAGTCATTAAATGCACAGTGTGCTGCCGTGTCACATATACAAGAGATGAATACACCTTTGTTCAAAATGACAGCTTGGGAATACCTAAACTGTGACTCCCTCAATAGTTTAGAGTATCGTTTTCTGTGTGTTCCCTTCTGTGCAATTATAGTGCTCAAAGTGACTGAAAAACAGCAGTGTAATGTCTCCTTTTTCAGGGCTGCCTTAATGCTGAACAGTAAATCTGTCTCAGCCATTGGTCCATTTAACCAGATAAGGACTTATTCCAGGCCTTGAACAAGTCTGATGTCAGAGCCACTAATGACTTTACTGGCTTTCCATGTTTTTGTATAGACATATCATAGGAAATAAACTGTTAAATGATCCTGCAAATTACTGATATTTATAGGTTGGTATAGGCTGAAAATATTATATTTTTATTGCTTGGACGTTAGTGACCTTGAATTTTTGCACAAGGTGCAAAACCGCTCTATTTGTATATCTTTGAATATCAGAATGAGTTTTCTTGGAATTTATCCGTTCATATTATTAAGAGAATCACTATTGATGTGTCCTAGAAATTGTATGGTGAGCTCATAGTGGTTTCATTTTGTGGGTCATATTTTTAAATGGCAAAAGCTGACAAATGGTGAATAATAAGAATCAGAAACTTCATTGTAGATTTTTTGACTTCATGTCTTTTAAAATCATCTGCTTAATCTAGTTTTTAAGCTGAAGATTGCTTAAATTGTCAGTGCCTCTTTTAGCAATGCTACAGTAAGGACAAGGGCGAAGCAGAACAGTGAAAAACTCCTGTGTGAAACATAAGCTACATTTAAGCTGTCGTGCAGTAAAGCCTGGGCTGTAAAGCGAAAGCCTCCCATGTTGATGGGCAGTTAAACACGTGGGGTCCCGAATCACTGTCAAATGAGCTTTAGTTTCAACCAAGCACCCGGATTACAGTAGAGGAAGACAGAGGAAATATTATAGACACCGGTGTAATTGAAATACTTCATTTTTTAGTTCTGCTCATTTTTCTGAAATAAGGTGACTGGTTTTATAGGATTTACTCATCATTATTGTTTATACAATTTTAATTTTTTAGCAAACCTTCAAGTAATCTGTTGTCATCTGGAAGTAAGCCATGAGAATGACTTGGGCTGAAATAGGGCTTGTCATTGTTTTTTCCAAGGAGGCCTCCCTCTATGAAAAGTGCCTTTCTCAGCACCGGCTTGTCTAGCAGCACTTCCTGTCCCTTAGCTCTCCCATGCACATTGTTATTAGGTCTACCAAATGGCCCTGGTTCACCGGTGGTCTCCCCTAATAACTGCCACTGATGGACAGGTCTCGCTGCTTGTGGCCTTGGGCTTCACTAGACGTCAAGCGGACTGGCCAAAAGCACTTCACTATAATGTACACAAGAAAATGTTTAACTGCTGTAACATGAGCAAGGAATGAAATAAACTGTAATGACTTAAAACACATCTAATTAAGAGAAAATATTGAAGGGCCACTAGTTGCTTTGGGATACTGGGGTTGGTTTCTTTAAATGTGCTGTTGAGGGACGTCAGGGAAGTAAAGGTAATCTGATCCACTGAGTTAATATGGATAAGTAAAGACATGTTTACACCACAAATGAGGTCTGAATATCCTCAAGTGTACTTTCCTGAATTGGAGTTTCAGTGGTATAATGAGGTTTATATACTTTTTAAATGTGATTTACACAATTTCTCAAGCATGTGAAGATGACCTAAACAGAAATATGATCTTAGTAATATTGAGAGGAGCAGACCAACTGTTTGTGAAGGCTGTTGCCAGATGTAGACTAGATACAATAAGTGGGTTCATGACAATAGTGATGACAGGGGGGCATAATTACAGTAATGGGAGGGATGATGTTGATGATTACAGTAGCAATGTGGGTGATGAAGATAATGATAATGGCAGTGATAATGAAGATAATGGTTTGTTGGGGTTTTCTCTCTAACACTGTAGGATCTTTACCTTACAGTGTGAAGAACCTTGAGGTGACTTTTGTTGTGAATTGACACTGTATAAATGAGGTGGAATAAAACTGAATTGAAATTTAATGAGATTCTTTTCATTTTTTCACTCTGCAGTCCACAAAAGTAAATTCATGGACTGTAAATTTTTGTGTAGTCAAAGGTGCAACAAAATGAAACTATTCATAAAACTACCTAAAACAACATCCATCCATATATCCCTTGACACCTTTATCTTAACATTAAGCAAGAAAGACATTTATATTAAAATGAGATTGCGCGACCATACAAATTCTACAGTAGCATACACATCACTTCAGTACATAGAAAAATTCAGAGGTCCACCATGCAATGATTGGACATTTGCAAAGGTTTATGGAACATTCAGTTTAATGATTAATGAAGTTATGAATATAGATTTGTGGGAGCAAGCAGGCTTACAATATTTTCTCCAAAACAGCTAAGGTGTAAAGCTACATTTTATTGCCTTTAAAGTGGATCCCTAAAACTCCCCCTAAGGATCGCTTTAGTCTCAGTGTGCTACCAACATTTATAGTGTCCAGTTTTTTAATGCCACAAACCAAATCTGAATATGCCACAAATCCAAATGACAATACTTGAGAAACATAATAGCTGAAAACAAACAAACAAACCCAAAAACCAACCCTTGTTTGTTTTTCTTAGCCTTTTCCATTAAAAAGGCACATTCCTTGCAATATTAGCAATTACATGGCTGTGAAAAAAGATCTTGCTTAAAATATGTTCTAAAGGGTTGCCAAGCTGAATTCCCCATTCCCCTTGGGTGCACTGAAAGTGGCCGTTTCTAGCCTATGCAGAGGAAGGGGATAGGGAGGGAGATACAAGTCTGCGGTACTCAAATGCCCCAGCCTCGACCTCAGAAACAGACCAGGCTCATTGCAGTCTTGGCAAACGCTTAATCTCCATTGCTCATTGTTTTTGGCTACTGTGAAGTGCTTGAAGATTGAAGACAACATGAATACTACTGGCTGCTAAACAAAATTTAAAATGCAGCATTTCAGGTTGTGGCCAGTGGGTCATATTTTCATCTTTGAATTGTCACCTCCTTATATTCTTTGGTTATATTCTCAACCAGACAGGCTCAATAACTTTATCTTAGTGATGGTGCAGAAGCTGATTGATGTCAGCAGTGGCATGTCTGTTCTCTTTGGTGAGGGTATTTCCTGTTTTCCATGAATCCTTAGTTCATTCATCAACTAATGTTTAACCAAATGGTTTTCTTGATAAAAATGGCATTTTTCTTATAAAAGTTGGAAGTAAAAAAATAAATACAATAAAACAACTTTTCAATAAAAACAAACTACATTTGTAAGTTCCATTTCAGGAGTATGTAGTTCTAATTCACTTATGTTAAATTGCTTCACTTTAGTATATACATGTAGTACCCTAAAAATACTCATTACTTAAAAATGCTTACAGTATTATTTGCTCTGATTTATTCTAGATTTTTCTTCTTTCTTTTAAGTCCTCTAATCATTACTCTCCTGCTCTGCTTTGTAACTGATAAGTACAGCATTTTAAGGTACTGAAAATTACACCATACAGTCAGAAAAGTTATATGGTAAATTACATAATAATTACATTATTACAATTTCGTGATCATAGCAATAATAGTTATTATCCTGACAACCGTTTTGAAAGTTATTAATCTGTTGAATGGTCATTATCACTTGTGTGATGAGTCCCCTATTGTATGTATCCTCCTCCTATTCTAACAGGGTCAGTAGTTATCATACACTGTAATCAGTAATAAACAGAGCAACATAGTATATATAAAATTCAAGTCCCACTGCTGGTAAAACTTTAGTGCCAATCCATCTGTACCTTTTTGTGTAATCTTGTTAAGAAACAAAGAAACAAACCATACCAAAAACACAACCTCCTTGGCAGGGGGTAAAAAAACAAAGAATGAAGCAAATAAAGAAGCCCAGTGTGTTAACATTATGAAAGTTAAAATTATAAAGATTAGTCTTGACTTCATGTGTTACACTCACCTGATGATGATATGAACAGGAAAGACAGAGCTTTTGCCATGGTGTTTTAATGCAAGTCTGGCTATGAATAAATAATTTTATTACAGTGTTTTTTTGTACAAATTATAAACTGTGTGTGACAGCATCTTGACTGCCTAAAAGATTCTTTCCCAATTGACTCAGAAGGGCAAACACAAATGCTAGGATGACAAAGAGGATATGCGGGGGTAGTAGCACTGTAAAAACAATGTGTCCTCATGCCTTAAGGTATTTTGAGAAATGATGTCTAGACAATATTGCTAAGAAGGTCTATTAATTATAGCTGACTGTAGGACTCAAAATGAAATATCTAGTCAGAGGTAGAGATGGGAAATGACAATGATGACTATAAATGATTAAAGAACAGAATGTTTTAAATTGGAAGGCACTTTTTTAAACCAGCATCACAATGAGCTTTCAGTACTCCACATGCTTGTCTTTACAAATAACAGAAATATAACCCCAGTTCAAAAAAGTTTGGACCCTGCGTAAAATATACATAAAAACACAATGCAAAGGTTTGTAAATCTCATAAACCAATATTTTATTCACAAATCAAAATGAAAAACACATCAAATGTTGAAAATGAGATATTTTACTATTTCGTAAAAAATACCAGCTAATCTTAAATTTGATGGCACCAACATTTCTCAAAAAGTTGGAACAGGGCCATGTTTACTACTGTGTGTCCTCTGTTCTTTTAATTACAGCCCATATATGTCTGGGAACTGAGGAGATGAACTGCTGGACCTTTGGGAGAGGATTGTCGTCCCATTCTTGTCTGATATAGGATTCTAGTTGCTCAAGAGTTCTGGGTCATCTTTGTGGTATTTTGCATTTCATAATGCTCCACATGTTTTCAATTGGTGAAAGGTCTGGACTACAGGCAGGCTAGTCCAGCGCCTGGACTGTTCTGCCATGAAGTCATACTGTTGTAACAGCTGCACTATGCAGTTTAGCATTGTCTTGCTAAAATATGCAAGGCTGTCCCTAAAAAAAACAAGGCGTGGTCTGGAGGAAAGCATATGGTGCCTTAAAACCTGTATATACCTTTCAGCATTGATAGTGCTTTTCCAGATGTGCGAGCTACCAGTACCATAGGCACTAATGCGCCCCCATATCATTAGATATACAAGCTTTTTATCTTCCTCAGCTGATTAATGATGACCAACAGGGGTTTGTGCAAAGAAGACAAGGGTATCACAACGTTAGGAGAGTATTGAACATACTTCACGGGAAGCATAATGCAACAGATATGGCAAAGTTATTAGTAGATGCTTGCCAAGCATTTGATAGGATAGAGTGGCGCTACCTTTTTGAAGTGCTCCAAAGATTTGGATTAGGCGAAATGTTTCTTAAGTGGATCAGACTATTATACTCAAACCCAACTGTGGAGATTTTAACTAATAATACCATTTCGTGACCCTTTAGCTTACAGAGGTCCATGCGTCAGGGCTGCCCTCTGTCCCCACTGTTATTTACACTAGCAATTGAACCCTTAGCCATGGCAGTGCGAACGCATGG
>VUQH01075989.1:0-12421 GCA_015106775.1 Etroplus canarensis
CCCATCCTATCTTAAAGACCTCATTGTACCATATTTTCCCATCAGAGCACTTCGCTCTCAGAGTGCAGACCTACTTGTGGTTCCTAAAGTTTTTAAAAGTAGAATGGGAGGCAGAGCCTTCAGCTATCAGGCCCCTCTCCTGTGGAACCAGCTCCCAGTTTGTATTCGGAAAGCAGACACCCTCTCTACTTTTAAGATTAGACTTAAAACTTTCCTTTTTGATAAAGCTTATAGTTACAGTAGTGCTTAGTTATGCTGCAATAGGTTTAGACTGCTGGGGGCCTCTTATGCTGGGCATTTCTACTCTATCCACCTCTTTTCACTCCCCATGCTAATTTATTAGTTACTGCTGCATGCCATTAAATATTGTTTTCTCTCTCCTATAGCATGTGCCTCTCTCTGCTCTCCTTTCTGTCTTCTCTGTTCCCTCACCCCCAACCGGTCGAGGCAGATGGCTGCCCCTCCCTGAGCCTGGATCTGCCAGAGGTTTCTTCCTGTTAAAAGGGAGTTTTTCCTTCCCACCGTTGCCAAGTGCTTGCTCATAAGGGATCATCAGATTGTTGGGGTTTTCCCTTTAACACTGTAGTATCTTTACGCTATTGAATTGAATTGACTTTCAGGTAGTGAGGTCAGGATTTGGCAAAAGTAACATGAATGCATGGATCCATCCTGTCTTGTGTCAAAGGTTCAGACTGGAGGTGGTGGTGGTGGTGGTGTGATGGGGTGGGAGCTATTTTCTTGGAACATTTGGGCCCCTTAGTACCAACCAGGCACAGTTTAAACCCCCCTGAATGTGTCCAAGTCTTTACCCATCTTCAGATGGCTGCTTTTAGCAGGATAACACATCATGTCACAAAGCTCAAATCATCTCAAACTGGTTTCCTAAACATGACAATGAGTTCACTGTACTCAAACACCCTCTATAATCACCAGATTTGAATCCAACAGAACACCTTTGGGATGTTGTGGGGTGAATACACTCAGTATTTGTCGAACAGAAAAGTCTAATAGTGATTCCTTAGAACTTTATTACAACATAGTTCTCTATAATAGAAGAAGCCATATTTTAAATTATTAATGTAGTATGAGAATCTGTTTTTGTCACTTATTAGTGTTTACATTAGCAAGCTTTGCTGCTCTAAGTGGAGGAGCTTAAGTATTGATTCTTGTTCAAGAATGAGGAGAGCAGGAGATTACCAGGTGGATTGGTGAGGCATCTGCAGTGATGTGGATGCTGTACCGGTCTGTTGTGCCCAGGGAGAAGGAGGTCTGGGTGTTTCTGCTTAGACTGCTACCCCTTAGACCCGGACCTGGATAAACTGCAGAAAATGGATTGATGGATGGATGGAAGCTCATTTAAATTGTTTTCAATGCTGTTGACACCGATGATCCTCACAAAGCAAAAATATTTAGATGTTTCCTGTCCTGATGACCCTTGATTGCAAAGATATAAACATGTTTGTGATATAATACATTATGTGCCTTCCTTTCACATAATAGTATAGGCAGCTTTAGGTGATTATTTCTCACAACCAGCTGAAAACTTAACATCAGTCCAAGAGTCAGTGAGCAGAGAGTTTGAGCTGAGTGTTTAATCAGATTATCAAGAGAGCAACCAGGAAACGGGGAGACACAGATGGAACGTGACGCTAATGCAGATTGGTGACCCATGCTGAACACGTATAAACAGGGAAGCTGGGAATCACGGCCGGAGGAGTATGGAAAACTCTGTGTATGTGTTATCTTTATGACAATCATACCCAGAGTGGGGACAGTCATGCCCAGCAGCTACCAATCACAACGGAGGGAGCACACATTCTTTCCCTCCTCACTGCCGAAAAAGATCAGAACAGATTCGAAGGAAGGTTTTAGGACACAGACAAATTCCTTATATGGTCCTACTCATCAGCAGCACATGCTCTCAAAATGTAGTTTTATTCTTGCAGACTTATGAAATAGCTGTTATCAGATCAGAACTCACTTCCCTGTTTCTTTAGCTTATGTTATCAGTGCCATCGGCTACCTGGAAAAGCATTTAATGAACATGTGGTCTGAGCAGATGCAGGGCTCTGTGCCAGATATTAAAGCATGAGATGGATGTGATTTAACCATTGTGGTGTACATTTTCTTTATACATGATTTTGTGTTTTAGAACTGGAATAAAAGGGTTTAGCTTTTCAGTACCTCCTTCCTACTGGGCTGCTTTCTTCTTCAAAGCTGACATATCTCTCAATCCAGAAGGTTGCAGTCATGCCGGAGAAGAAAAGAACCTTCTTAAAACTGTTTCCATAAAGTTGGAAAAATAGAATTGTCCCAAATGTCTTGGTAAGCTAAAGCATTAAGATGTCCCCTCACTGGACCCAAGGGGCCCAAGCCAACCCCAGAAAAACAACCCCATAGCATTATCCCACCTCCACCAAACTTTACAGTTGGCACAGTGCAGTCAGGCAGGTAACGTTTTCCTGACATTCACCAAACCTAGACTCATCTGTCAGACTGCCAGACAGAGTAGAGTGATTCATCACTACACAGAACATGTTTCCACTGCTCCAGAGTCTAGTGGTGGTGTGCTTTACACCACTCCAACCGACTCTTGGCATTGTCCTTGGTAATAGAGAGGCTTGCATAAAGCTGCTCGGCCATGGAAACCTATGTAGTGAAGCTCCCAACCCACAGTTTTTGTGCTGATGTTAATGCCAGAGGAAGTCTGGCTGTACCTCAGCACTCGGCGACCCCGCTCTGTAACTCTATGTGGTCTGACACTTGGTGACTGCGCTGCTGGGGTTCTGAAATGCTTCCACTTTCCAAAAACACCACTTACAGTTGATGGTGGAATATCTAGGAGGGAAGAAATTTCCCCAATTGACTTGTTGTAATGGTGGCATCGTATCTCAATACCACGCTGTAATTCAGCAAGCTCTTTAGAATGGCCCATTCTGTCACAAATGTTTGTAAAGGCAGACTGCATGGGTAGCTGCTTGATTTTGCACACCTGCAGCAATGGGACTGAATGAAACACCTGAATACAGTGATTAAGAGGTGTGGCCCAATACTTTTGCCCATGAAGTGTATTCTTTATTGCAAGAGGAGCCCCTCTTAAACAGATTTTCTGAGTTTCTAAGTTTAGCATACAAAACTACATTCGCTAAAACCCCTTTTGTCATTAAGATACCTATAAAAAATTAAAACAACAAATTCTGAACAAATATTACAATTCAGTTTATTAGGACGTTAGCTAGCTAGCTACCACTTTTCACAGGGAAGTTGCTAGCAAACAATAACAGACGACATACAAAGTGACCACCTCACGAGGAGTTCTCACCCATAAAAACCAGGAAAAAAAATTATTAGAATTGGAAATGACAATATACAAACTTTATAACTTTATGATGCATGGACAAAAGTATTTGGACAGTCAAAAGAACAACTATATGTCATTATTAAAACAATAACAGTCACATTTCAGGTTTTTACCTCTCCTCCACGTGTCACACTCTCAGCCTTTATGTTTCATTTAAAAATAAAAATCATAGAAATAACAAATTCATTTATTTATAAACCCCCAGTGACTGACAAATTGTTTTATGTTACATGAATACAAGATTACTTATAACAGTGAAGAAATAAACACGGTCACAGAGCCATATCCCATTAAATCAGACACCAACATTAATTTCAAATTAAACTAGTACTACTTACAGAAAATATTATTCTTTCAATAAAATAGCAGTGCAAAGATTGGGGAAATATTGCAGTAAAATAACATTTCACAGTTGTGGGACATAAAGATGGTTTGAAATCAGCTTTCAGTTGCTGCCCTCACAGCCATCTTCTTTCCAGAGACACAAAATCACATTGATTTACTTAATGTCTAATTATGTTAATTTTCCTACACAAAGTTTTGGAGATTGGGAGATCCTAGACAGCAGTTAGGTCCATAAACTTTTGGTCAATGACACATTTTGTTTTCTGTGCATAATTTTGAAGCAATTAGTCAAAATAAGATTGAGGTGCAGAATTTTAGCTTAAATTTAAGGAGTTTAACAAAAGAACTGCATTAACTATTTAGGAAATACAGGTTATATATACTCGCCATTTTCAGAGGGTCAAAAGTAAGGGTAAAACTGACTGAAAATCAGTTTTATGGCCAGGTGAGGAATGTTCCCTCATTAATACATGACAAACTAAGCAGATAAATTGGAGCTGATTGTAAGTGTTGAACTTGCATTTGGTGGCTGTTCACTGAAACTCTCAACATGAGATCCATTGTCGGTGCAAGTGAACGAGGCCATTATTAGGCGTAAAAAAATAAACCTATTAGAGAGAGAACAAAAACTTTAGGAGTGGCCAACATAACAGTTTGGAACATTCTTAAAAAGAAGGAACACACTGGCCAGCTCAGCAACACCAAAAAGCCTGGAAGACCACAGAAGTCAACTAAAGTGGATGATCAAAGAATTAGTTCCTTGGTTAAGAAAAAAACCCTTCACAACATCTATCCATGTCAATAACACTCTCAAGAAGGTAGGTGTGTAACTTTCGAGGTCTAAATATAGAAGGTTTGCAACAAGGTACAAACCACTGGTTTCACTTAAGAACAGGAAGGCCAAATTAGACTTTGCCAGTTAACCTCTAAAACCTCTCTGCCCAGTCCTGGAAAAAGTTCTTTGGACAGATGAAACCATACTTTTCTCTTCCCATGAATGATGAGAAGAAAAAAGTATGGAGAAGGAAAGGAACCGCTCATGATCCAAAGCATACCACATCATCTGTCAAACATAGTGGAGGAAATGTTATGGCTGCCAATGGGACCGGGTCACTAGTGTTTATTAATGATGTGACCGCTTATAGAAGTAGCAGGATGAATTCTGAAGTGTATGGGGCTATACTCTGCTCAAATTCAGCCAATATGGCAAAACTGATTGGATGGTGCTTCACTGTACAAATGAATAATGACTCAAAGCATACTGCAGAAACAACCCTGAGTTCACAAAGCAAGGAAATGGGATATTCTTCAATGGCTAAGTCATTCACCTAATCTTAACCCAACAGAGCATCTTTTTAGCTAGTGAAGACAAAACTGAAGGCAGAGACCCACAAGCAAGCAGCAACTGAAGGTGGCAGCAGTAAAGGCCAAGGAGAGCATCTCAAGAGAGGAAACATTTTGTTTGGTGATGCCCATGGATTCTAGACTTCAGCCAATCGTTGATTGAAAAGGATTTTGATTCAAGTATTAAAAACAATCTTCATATTTAAAATTACGTTAGTTTGTCCAGTTTCCTTTTGAACCTTTGAAAATCAGGACAATATATAAAAATGGCTTTAATTCCCAAACAGTTAATGCAATTCTTTTGTCAAACCCCTTGAATTAAGGCTGAAAGTCTGAACTTTAATCATGTTTTGACCTTTTGATTTAAAAGACACTGTGGTGGTGTACAGATGCAAAGTTACAGAGAAATGTGCCATTGTCCTAAAACTTATGGACCTAACTGTAGTTTAGCACTTGTCAGAGCTCATTTTCACATTTTGCTTTGACTCTAGCTTGACAAATGTACATGAAAACATTAGATTATTTTTTCTTCCTTTGAAAATGATGCATTCTCCTTGTTTTTAGAATAATAGTAAGATATTTAGTTGAGAAAGCACGTGGTTATGAGGCAGGTAAAACCGACAGACATTAGAAATCAAGTATTATAGTATATAGTACTGTTGGTGTGACCAGGCTACACTGGATTTTAAAGTGGTTTCTGCATGGCTGGACACAGAAGAAACCAGATCTGAACCACAAAGAGTTTCCCTTCCTGCTGAGTTTGTGTGCCAATGCAGCTTGACAGGAAGCTAGTTAGCCTTAGCATATAGGGACACTAAGGACGAGTGAAGGAGGGGTTGCGGAGGGTTGTCACAGGTGTAAACAGGTGTCATTCACCTCTACCTTTATCTCTCACTGCTCTTTTTTCTGCTTCTGAAGTCAGTCATTTGCAAAGAGCAGTGATTGTCCTCATCCCTTTCCATATGTCCATCTCATTTAGATCTCTGACACACGTGAAGTCTCGACTTTGCCACCGCTGCTGATGATGAAGAGGTTGAAGACAGCACTGAGGTATGGGGAATGGAGCGGTGAGATGAGGATGCCGCAACTTTGGACGCTTTTGCTGCATCCGATAATGAAGACGACGGTGATGATGAAGGCTGGATGTCACGATCTCGTAACGTCCGGCAGATGAGTCCGTCCCCACAGGGACAGCGCTGGAACAGCTCCAGGCTTTGGGTTCCCTTACGGTGATGTCGCGTGCAAACCTGTCCTTCACGGAGCACGAGCTTGCAGATCCGACTCCAGAAGTGACGGGCGCAGCACAAACCGTCCGAACAGTCTGACGAGCGCAAGCAAGGGTTCCCAACCTGACCTGAAAACAAACACAAACAGTTAAAGAAGGAGTCAGCAAACACACTGCAGGTTCAAAATGTAGAGCTCACCTCTACCAGAGGATCCTTTGACATCCTTCCTGCCTCCTTTCCTTTTGGTGAGTGAGCTCAGACCTCCATCAGTGCTTGGGATCCCTTCAGACCTGAAGCTCTCCACATCAGGAACACAAATATCTGCAGAGAAAGCGCTTAGAGATGAGCCTGGAGATATTTTAGAATTACTTTTGAACTGAACTTTTCTGTAGAAGATTATCCTAACTGTTGCTGCAGCGGTTGGTGGGGCAACACATGCTGTCTCTGAGGCAGTGCCTCTTCCTCTTGCGGCAGGTCTTGCAGCGGGAGTGGGCGGGGCCCCTTGAGGAGGTGTGGCAATAGCTCCTCTTCCTGCACTCCAGGTCGCTCCTGCACTGGTAGCCCTGCAAAGAGACACACAGTATTTACTGAACTGATTATCAAACATGACTGATTCAGTGTTGCGTTTTTAAGCTGACCTCTTCCAAATGGTGACAAAATAGAACCCATGTAAAGTATACACCAAAAGTGTGACTTTAAGCTGTGCATTGAGATATGACAGGCCTTTCATAAAGGTTTACACTTTAACATATCTGCTGATAAAGCTTAAAGGCCAATAACATCGTAATATTTATATACAACAATGTTTAAAATATTTTAAAAGTCTGGCCAATAAAGTTTTTGAAACATTGCACAGTCCCATTGATAAACTAGAGAAACATGGTGATAATGCCAATAAAGTACAAAACCTGATAAAGGTTTTAAACACTGAAATAGTCCTGCTGATGAAATTTGAAAAAATGTAGCCAATAAACAATAAACATTGAATAGTTATATCACGAAGGTTTAAAACAATGCAACAATCCTGCCAACACAGAAGCATTACAGATGTCCTGGTTATGAAGTTTGAAAGCCAGTGAAGTGTTGGAACATGGTAATAACTATCCTAGTAAAAGTTTAGCACTATAAAAATACTACAAACAAACAGCTGATAAATTTTAGAAACACTGGAGAAAAAAGTCCTGCAACAAAGTTCTCAAGCAGTGTAACAATATTGCAAATACATTTTTTTTGAAGCTCTGTAACAATAATGCAAATTTCAAACCGCTCTAACAGTTCTGACAGCTGAAACAACGTAAAAGCCCTGTTGGTAAACTTTAGAAACATCGTAGAATAAAAAGTCCTGCTGATAAAATTTAAAAACCAGCAAAGCTTTGAAACAGCATAATAGTTCTGGTTTTGAAACACTGTGATGATACTATTAATAAAGTTTTTGAGACTTAACAATACTACAGTTAAAGTCCAAAACATCCAAGAAGTTCTGTCAACTAAAAAATGCTGATAAAGTTCAGAAACATTGTAGAAAACAAAGTCTTGGTGATGACATTTAATGGACAATACACATTAGCAACACTGTAATAGTTACAGCAGTCAAGTTTAACAGCCCTGCCAATAAAACTTTCAAAACATTGTGACAAGACTGCAAATAAAGTTTTTATAATACTCTTAAAATTATTATCAAATATGACAGGTAAAACACGTGTTTTTAAATGCCTGTTTTACGTATTTATTTTAACAGCTAACCTTTATTTAAAGTGTTTTCCAGTGTGTAACGATGCATTGTAAAAGATAAGAGTTTAATCATCATAACATTTCTTTTGGTGATGTTTTTGTAACATTATAATGACCCTGCAGATATAGTGTGATCACTGCCAATAAAGTTTTTGCCACACTGCAAAGCCCTGATGTGCATTGTGAATTGAGTTCACTTGACTATTCGCTTATTATGGAGCTTCCCGCTTCCACTACGTGCTGTTCAATAGTGATGGGAATTAAGGCTCTTTTTAGAGAGCCAGATCTTTTGAAGGAAGTATTTGAAAGTAAAAATTACAGCCTCAAATATTAAATTCCTAAAGCCAATTGTTTTTATTGTGTTTACCCACTTAACTATAAAACCACCCTACTCTGCTACACAAGTAAAGTAGGAACACCTGTTAAAACATTAGACACTTTAAAAAGGACATGTTGACATGTTCACTAACAAAACAGCCAGCTCTTCTTGGTGAGCTGAGCCAAAAGATCCAGCTCTCTAAAAAGAGCTGAAATTCCCATCACTAGTAGCAGCAGCAGCAGCAGCAACAGTTGGAGCAAAAGCAGACAAGCTAGCCTACTTCTTTTCATCATCCACCTGAACTGTGGGGTGTACAGTTCTGATGTGCCTGCGAAGGTTATTTGTAAATACTGCTCTATAAGACAGTTTAGTTGTATAAATTTTACATTCTGCCTTTGTGTTATCAAGATTGTAAAAATGCAACCAAATCCTACTTCTTTTCATAATTTTTGTTTCAAGAATTCGCGCAGTGCACCGTATTCCTCACTCTCCTTTTCTGCACCCCTGTCCTCTGCCCTGCTTGGTGATATGATCCTTGTCTACCCTCACGTGATTTATTCCCAGCACACACGTGGTACTTAGTTAGTGAATGCATTTAACACCCATAGCTGCAGATTGTTATATCATTCTGTTTCATATTACTTTCAAAACAACAACAATATGAAAAGGTTATTGTCCAAGAGCCATCTCCCATTGTTTACTTCAAAGAGCCGGCTCTTTGTACCGGCTCGTTTGCCATCAGCACATCACTACTGTTCCAAGGGAATTATGATTCTTTTCTCTGCTTCTGATTATCTGAAGTAAGATTTTTGTTTTTCATTTGAAATGAACCCCAGTTCCCAGATAATAAAGCAAACCAAGCTGTGGTATCTGGTCATTTTGAGTCACTTGTTCAGGTTTTCTCTCGAACCTTCTCACATCTGTGATTCCCTTCAGCTGCTTATCATCCATGAACCTGTCATATTACAAACTCACCTTCAGGTCTGCTTTCGGCTCCCATATGCTCCCATTCACCTGCATCTTTCCCCCTTCCACGAAGATCGTCTCATTGATGGAGTTCAGCCTGACACGCGCCTCCTCGCAGTGGGAACGCACCAAAAGCGTGACACCGAGACTGACCATCAGTACCAACTGGCAGCTCATGACTGCAAAAAGAGAGCTCATCAGAAACTTAAACAGGTCTTAACCTCATTAGCTTTGCTTTCTCAGAGGGGAAAAATCACAACATCAGGGGGTATGTCTGGGGGCAATCCCCACACCCACCCCCCACCCCAAATTTTTATTTCTGATTAAAAAAAAATTTCTGATTCCCCCCTGACTGATTGTTGGACCCCCCTGTGCCACCCCATTTAGAAAATCCTGGAAACACCCCTGCATAACACATGTGGATCTTTCAGGATTTTAATCTTATATATTGATAAAATTTCACATCTTTCCTAGAATAAAAAAACATAAGAAGTAGAAGAAATCTAAATGTTTTCCATTTAAAACTGGAGCTCATTCTTGTTTACCTGAAAGCAGAAAAATGAGTAAAGAAGCATGACTTACTCTGCAGGATGGAGACTTTACAGCACTGAACTGTGTTAAAGATAGAATGGTCACAGATTTATCCAACCCTCGCAGGTATTGTTGATGTAAATTCCCTGTTTGTCCTTTTCTTTAATCAATCAATTCTTTCACTGCGGTTATCAGAAGAAAAGAGTCTTTGTATCAGTCCGTTGCTGCTGCTGCTGCTGCTGCTGCTGCTGCTGCGGCTACGAGGACAGGTGAGAGGAATCTGGGCCCTGATCCACTTTATAGGAATCTGGTCCGCCCACATCCCTGGTCACATCCCTCCAGCACTGTCATGCCCCACACAGGTGGGGTGGGGTGAGGTGGAGGTGGTGGAAAAGGAGAGAGTGCTGCTTCTCTGTACAAAATGCACCTTCAGTTCCATTTTATTTTCCTCAAGGGGTCGCCACAGCGGATTAATCCACATTGGAAATTTGGCAGAGGTTTTACACAGGATGCCCTTCCTGATGCAACCCTCCATGGTGAGAGAGGATTGTGTCCCCACCTGGAATCAAGCTAGGGACCTTTTGCTTGTAAGGCAAATATGTAAACCACTACAGTACAGGGGACACTGTAAAGGCTCATATTCTGTCCTGTTGTCTTTGTTATACAAAAGTCCAATTAAAAAAATAAAAAACCTAAAATTTTACCAAGGAACCTACAGTCTAATTTTTACATAAAACACAAACAAAAAAGTTTTTAAAAATTCAAAGTTTTATTTTTAAGGTCTATTTATTCTTTTATCTCTGTGTTTACTCACAGAAACAAATCAACAAAAAATAATACAAAAATACAACTTGTACTTTTTTAACATAAATAGCAGTTGTAAGTCTTTATAATGTCATTATAACTCTTTAGGTAATTAAATAGCTCAAGATAAGATAATTTTTTATTTGTTCCATTGCAGAGATATGTCAGAGTTACAGCAGCAAAAAGAAATCACACCAAAAAAGAAAAAAAAAAAGAAAATATGGGGATGATAAGACAAAAATATAATTATATTGTAGGTTAAAGAAAATGAAACTCTGCGATAATGTCAAATTTTATATCTACTTACTTAAGTTATTTACATTTACATTTACATTTATTTACAATTTGTTCACAGAAAAGCAAAGTTGGCAAAAAGTTAAAAACATTTTGAAACTTCAAAAAATTAAGAGCATTAGAAATTTTGCTGCTTCTGGTTTTTGCTATAAAAATTAAAAATACTTTGTGAATTTAAAAAATGTATCAATAAAAAGTTTTTTAAAAACAATTTTTAAATATAAATCTTAGTAATTATAATTAATAGTACATAAGCTATGGCTAAGATTTAAATACACAAAAAGAAGGTGAAAGATCTAAAGAAAAACTAAGAAAAAATCAGAGACTTTGGAGATAGTGCTTACATTGTTTATAATATTCTATTGTTGATTGGTTTGGGACCATCTGCAGTTAGTGATGATAACAGTTAACGAGGTTTAATACTGTTTTAATGAAGAAATCGGGCAATTATTGTCAGATATGATTAGTGCTGCACCACAAAACCACTGACAAACCAATCACAAAGATATAATTGAATAAATAAACTTAGGTGTTTGTAGTTAAATCTTGCTAATTGTCCCACCAATGGTCACCCAGCTCGAGAACTGTTCCTCTGATCTGCTTCGAACTGGGGTGTATTTCTGGAAAGTCAAATAGGTACACTGCTGAATTTGATGCCTTTTGGATGAGCGGTTCTCATGTTTTGGTGAAAAGTCACTCTGTTACAGTGACTATTGCTGCTCCACTTCGTGTGTAGGACTGTCTAACAGACACACATCAGAATTTTTCTTTGGCTATCTTTTTAAGGGCATGTAGTGATGTTACAGCATTCCTAAGCTGCTTCTTGCTAACTTTAAAAATATTCATTATAATTCTTTCCAGAATTTTAAACTTTCAACACCAAGGGGCAGCATTTTATCAAATTTTCTGAAGCAATTTTTACTTTTCCCAGGTCTATGTTGTAAATAAGAATGCTTTTTTTCTGACTTTCCTGAATAACAGAGACAAGAGTGGAAGGGCAAGGACACGAGTGGACGGGATACTAGTGGGTGGCGGTAATGCACTATTTTGTTTGCTAACCGCCAATAAAATTTAAAAGAAGAAGAAGAAGAAGAAGAAGCAGAAGAAGTAAACTTTACATCGACTTCCTACACCATCTTGTGGTACAAAGTGGCATTACATAAAAGTGCAGTCCATAAGTTCAGCTTCAGTCGATATCTCTTCAACACAATACAAAGATGATCTGGACATAAAGTCATGGCAGTTGTTTCTTTACATTCAGATGACAGATTTAATTAATTTCAAAGATTTTAAACAATTTTTAATACAGAAATTTACAAGAAGTACCATTAAACATCTCAAACTAAGGGGCAAATCTTTACTATAGCCCTAACTTTAACAAGAAAACAAGTCTTAATCCCGAAATTTATTTTACAAAATGTCATCACTATAACTGGTTCTCACAAAGACATCTGGACATTTAATTTCAGTTTATTTTTATTTGTGGTTTACAATCATTAT
>VUQH01075989.1:12441-25702 GCA_015106775.1 Etroplus canarensis
ATTCTCCACCCCCCCCCCACACACACACACACACACACACACACACACACACACACACACACACACACACACCTATCTTTTTACATATCGTTCTATCTTGATGACCTTTGTCAGTGGCATTTAACCTTTCCACACCCACGATGTGATGACACCTGCATGCGTGCGCTTTGACTGTGTAGATAAGATCAGATGCTGTAGTCATAAGATTAGCACACACACACACACACACACACACACACACACACACATCTACACACACACACACACACAAACACACAGTGAAAATCACACGTGGACACATGTCACTTATATTTTTCCTTATTTAAATGTTAGCCTGTCTTTGGTAAATAAATCACAATAGCTGTATCACCAGTGTCTTCACATACAGCTGTGTGTTTGATATCATCTCATCAAATCAAATATACATTATATACACACATATACATTCCATTAAGATACACAGAAATCCAACAAACATCATGGGAACCACCTGCATGAGAAAGTAAGCAGGGCCATACCACCCAGCAAACATTGTGACATTGATTAAATGTCGACTGGAGATTTTTTGTCAACACTTAGTCATGGTTCAAAAATACACTGCTCAGAAAATTGAAAACAACATGTTTTGATCAGAATGTAGCATCAAGTCACTTAAACTTGTGGGATATTGTTGTGGTCAGTTAACTATCAGAGTAGGTTATCAATCAGTTTCAGCTGCTTTGGTGTTCATGAAATCAACAACAGGTGACCCAACTATGAAACGACCCCCCAAAACAGGATGGTTTTACAGGTGGAGGACACTGACATGTTTTCCCTCCTCATCTTTTCTGACTGTTTTTTTCACTAGTTTTGCATTTGGCTCGGGTCAGTGTCACTACTGGTAGCATGAGGCCATACCTGGACCCTACAGAGGTTTGCCAGGTTTGCTGTATCGCCCAGTACAGTCTGAAGAGTATGGAGGAGATTCCAGGAGAAAGGTAGTTATTCTAGGAGAGCTGGACAGGGCCATAGAAGGTCCTTAACCCATCAGCAGGATCTGTATCTGCTCCTTTGTGCAAGGAGGAACAGGATAAGTACTGCCAGAGCTCAAAAAATGACCTCCAACAGGCCACTGGTGGGAATGTCTCTGACCAAACACTCAGAAACAGACTTCATGATCTATCAAGCCAATCACATGGCAGCAACTCAATGCATTTAGGCACGCAGACATGGTCAAGACAGTCTTCTGAAGTTCAAATCGCACAACTCTAGGATTTACAGAGAATGGTCTGAAAAAGAGAAAATGTCCAGTGAGCAGCAGTTCTTCGGGAAAAAATGCTTTGTTGATGTCAGAGGTCAATCTGATAGGAAGGCAACAGTAAATGAAATAACTACTCTTTACGACCAAGGCAGAGGAGCATCTCTGAATGTACAACGTGTCAAACCTTGAAGCAGCAGAAGGCCACACAGGAAACTGAGGCTACAGGTCACACATGGCTCACCAAAACCGGACAACAGAAGACTGGAAAAACGTTGCCTGATCTGATGAGTCTCTGTTTATGCTGCCACATTCGGATGATTTGGATGATAGGGTCAGAATTTGGTGTTCACAGCATGAAAGCATAGATCCATCCTGCCTTGTATCAGAGATTTGGACTGCTACTGGTGTAATGGTGGTGGAGATATTTTCTTGGCCTCTTAGTACCAACTGAGCATCGCTCAAACACCACAGCCTGCCTGAGTATTGTTGCTGACCATGCCCATCCCTTTACGACTACAGTATACCCAACTTCTGAAGGCTGCTTCCAGTACAAAAACATGTTGCGTCACAAAGCTCAGCTCATCTCAAACTGGTTTCTTGAACATGACGATGAGTTCTCTGTGCTCAAATGGCCTCCACAGTCAGCAGATCTCAGTCCAGCAGAGCACCTTTGGGATGTGGTGGAATGGGAGGTTCTCATCATGGATGTGTAACCAACAATCATGGATGTGCAACTGTGTGATGCTGCTGTCATGTGAATATGGACCAAAATCTCTGAGGGATGTTTCCATCACATTGTTGAATCAGTGCCACGAAGAATTGAGGCAGATCTGAAGGCAAAAGGGGGTCCAAGCCTTTACTAGCCAGCTGTTTTCACATATAAACTTTGGATCAGTTCAGGATATGGTCTAAGTTTGTCTTATCTCACATGGAAATAGTCCTCGACAGACACCATCTTAATCCAAGAATCCCCAGTGTGGTGGCTGTATAAACTGCTCTATTCACACACCAGACTCGGTATGAGGGACCCGGGAGGATAAGCAACAGCTAAATTCGGGTCAGACTGCATTCCCACATGTCAGGTAAAGTCTGGAAACTGGAAAACAGCTTCTGGGTCTCAGAGGGGGAAACAACTCGAGTACCTCCGTTTTACTCTGTTATGTACTTCAGCTAAATGACCTTTAACAATAAAGCTGTCTAATTTGTGTCCTGTGTTGGGACATAAAGAAAACCCGCCTCGCATAGTTTCGTTAAAATAATTGTCATCGGTATTTTTTAGCAACAAAATGCTGAGAAAAATCATGTATGAATTGTGTCACTTGAACCCCAGAAAGGAGTTCAAATGACCCCTGCAGTGCTTACCCCCAGCATGAAGAGTTCACAGCTGAACAGACTCCAGTTAAAGTGACAGGACAACAGCTCCACCCTGTGGGTTACATGTATAAGTGCAATTGGCAGACAGCAAGAACAAGAACAAACATGGCACTGCTTTGACTGACAGTCAGTGAAACAGACTGGACTGTTGGACTGGACTACGTCAAGAAGCTCTCCAGGGAGCAGCTGGTAGAAGGACTCCAGCTGGTCCTCCTCAGCATCCTGAGGAAGTATCGTCTCTGTTGGGCCTTTTACTACCAGATCAGTGGGGTTTGAGCTTCTACTTCAGGTCCTCACTGGTGTGAGTTTTTAAGAATTTGAAATCAGAATCAGCATCATGAGACTTTATTAATCCCATGGGGGAAATTGCTGGCATTACAGACACTCCATGAAGTATACATGAATATAAATATGAAGATAGCAGCACAGTAAAGAAGATAAAATATATAAAAGCCTAATATTCAGAGAATCCAGCTTGTAGCATAGGTGGTTCAAAGCTGAACAATACTATCTGCAGTATGTACACATCATGGCAGCAGGTTAAAGTCCAGGTATTAAGGGGAAGAGCTGTAAAGTGTATGGCCACAGATAGGAGTGTCTATATTTACAAAGTTAGGTATAAATGAACGAAATACAGAAATGAATGTGACTATAAAAGTGGCTATAAATAAACATAATAAGATATAGTATATAACCCAGCCACAGGGGCCCTCAAGCCAGTGTACTCTAGTGCTGGTCCCAAGCCTGGGTAAATGGTGAGGGTTGCGTCAGGAAGGGCATCCGGCATAAAAACTTTGCCAAATCAAATATGCTGATTCATAAGATCCGCTGTGGCGACCCTTAACAGGAACAGCTGAAAGAAAAAGAATAATAATAATAATAATAATTATATATATGTTATAAAAAACATAAAGCGAGGGGTGAGGGGTCAGAAAATGAAGTTTAAACATATCTGGGAGTAGAAAAGAAGATCAAATATATTGGCTTACTGTGTCAGAGTTTACTGTATACACTTTATAAAAAGGTGAGACAAATGAAAATAAACAACTTTATTCATGGGGACATTCTAAATCACTCTTATTGTTAGACTGTTACACACACACACTTTTTACATGCAGCATGCAGTAGTGAGGGAGGCTGGTGAGTGAGGCTGCCCGTTCCAGGTGCCATGTAGGGGGTCCGGCGCCTCGGCACCTGGTCCACCTCCACACGTATGGGTCTTGAGCCGGCGGGTCTCGGATGGCCACCGGGTCCAGCGACCTTCATTAACCCTCTGGGTCCAGTGCACTGAGCCGCCCCCAAACAGTCCAGGTGTCACAGGTGTCACCTGTCTCATCACTGCAAATATTGCTGTATTTGTGTGATGTGCAACTGTGCATCATCATCATCATCATCATTATTATTATTATTATTATTATTATTATTATTATTATTATTATAACTAAAGCAGTGCATGCATGATGCTCTGCTCCCCTGGAGGTGTGCTCCTACCTGTGTAGAGGTGTGTGTGTGTGTGTGTGTGGGGCCCTCTGCTGTAAGGCTGACTTCAGAGCTGTGAGGTGTCAGCTGTGAGGTGTCAGGGAAGCTGCTGCCTGCAGACAGAGTGGGCCTGCAGCGTGTCGGCCTGTCTGCGGCAGTGAAGACAAAAAAAGATGCTTTATTAAGACCCCGCAGAGACAGAGCTGTCAGAGACGGCCTGCTGCGAGAAGGCGGAAAGACACGCAGCAGCACCGAGGGAGGAGGAAGCGACGCGCTGCGGTCCTTAACAGGAGAGCCGTCGCATCCAGACGGTTAGTCCGAGTCACCTCCTCCGTTTCTGGGCTTTACTAACCGCCGGCAACACCGCAGGGGAGCCCCGGGCATTCAGCCCTCAGATTAAAATAGAGTCTTTGTGTTTTCTGCAGCAGAGAAGCCCTGATGAGAGCGTTTCCCGTTCGTCTCTGTCACATGTAACTGTACACGTAATGCAGGAGATGTATGGAAGCCTGAACCCGCCAAAATGTACATCCGATTCATGAAGGCTGATAAAGCCCCTGTCACACCTGGATGATTTAACCAGCGTCTGTTCACGGAGGAAAAAAATTGGTGAATACTCTGGCGTATGTAGAATAAATTATTGATAAATTTTAAATAATTTAAGAGTACACCAGTATACATGGTAGCACTTGCGAGGTCACCAGAAAAGTTTGAGCAGGCGCAAAGCACATACGAGGACCATATGTTGTAGGTATGCTATGCATACGTTGATTCATATTGCTCATTGGTCGAAATATGGCAAGATAATGTCTAGCGCACCAAAAATATATTACTAACCTATGAGTGACATGTTTTCAACCTATATATAACATATATAGAGCTAACCTCCAACACAAATTTACGTTTGTAGACGTATTGGACGTGTTCTGGTAATACTGAATGTGTTTCTAACATATAGCTACTGTATAAGGTCATATGTGCTGCATTTAAGGGAAGACGTATAAATGGGCTTCAAGGTGTGAATGCCACCAATATACTAGCATTCATTTGTATAATGTTCTATATATGTTAGCAATAGGTTGTGTATACATCCGTTTAACATCATTGTTCTGTGTATGCCAGCGTTTCAGAGCAATTTGGATGTGTCAGCATACGCTTGTTAAATTGTCACGGTGTGACAGTGCCCTATGACCATGCACGAAAAATTTGGTGAATACACTGGCATATGTAGAATAAGTTACTGATAAGTTTTGAATAAGTTAAGAGTACGCTGAAGTACACCAGTATATGTGGTAGTATGGCGAGGTCACCAGAAAATTTTGAGCAGGCACAAAGCGTATACGAAGACCATATGTTGCTGGTATGTTATGCATTCTTTGAGTCACGTTGCTCAATATGTCGAAATAATGTCTAGCGTATCCAAAATACATTACTAACCCATGAATGACATGTTTTTAACCTATGTGTAACATATATAGAGCTAACCTCCAACACATATTTACATTTATAGATGTATTGGATGTGTTCCGGTCATACTGAATGTGTTTCTGACATATAGCTACTGTATAATGGCGTATGTGCTGCATTTAATGTAAGTGGTATTAATGGGCTTCAAGTTGTGAATGCCGGCAATGCGCTAGCATTTGTTGGTATTACGTTCTATATATGTTAACAATATGTTGTGTATATGTCCATTTTACATCATTGTTCTGCATATGCCAGCATTTTAGAGGAATTTGGATGCGTCGGCATACGCTTTTTAAATTGTCATGATCTCTCAGGGCCCTTAGTTTTGTTTTGATTCTTGTCCTTTCATGGGCTTGAAGCTAACCTCAGTTGCACTGGTTTTCCCTCATTGTTATTTATTAAAGCCTTCAACAACTTGCTTTGTTGTGTACCCGCGTTTGAGTCCATAAATAAATTCTTCTTCTTCTTCTTCTTCTTTCGGCTGCTCCTGTTAGGGGTCGCCACAGTGGATCATTTATGAATCCGCATATTTGATTTGGCAAAGTTTTTACGCCGGATGCCCTTCCTGACGCAACCCTCACCATTTACCTGGGCTTGGGACCGACACTAGGAGTACACTGGCTTGTGGGCCCCTGGGGCTGGTTTGAGTCCATAAATAAATAAATTGTGAAATTATGGCAGTTTTTCTGCGTGATCGTGATGTTGATACTGCTAATAGGCTACGACAGGCTATGCAGAAGTTGTGAACACTAAGCATTATTTGTTATAAGTTATTTAAGTTATCAAAACATTCTGTATAAGTTATTAATCCTTTATGTATACATCCGTAATAAAAAAAAAAATCATAGTCCTGCGTATGCCAGCGTTTTGAGAAATTTTGATGTGTCAGCATACGCTGGTTAAATCGCCAAGGTGTGACAGGGCCCTAATATTTGCACAACGTGACACTGTATTTGTTCACCATTTCAATAACTCTGTAGTTGTGTAAAGTTTATTACTTTGTAATTAGCTATTAAATTTTCCTCCATTTATTTCCCCAAACATATTTATGTCTGTGTTTCTGATCAAGTATCCAAACTTTTTAGCTACCAATCACCTGACTGGAGGGAGTGATTATATTAATTTAGCCAGTGGCTTTGCTACTGGTTAATTTGGAAATTTGCAGTCTTGTTTGGTAGAAACATGGGAACTAGGTGGAACGATTTATTGAAATATATGCAAACATGAATGGAAATACATATATGACGTGTCCAGTTTCTTAACCCCCAATCCCCCCGATTTGTACTAATTTGCAAGACTTTGTAAACACCGGGTATCGTTGCAAAAATTTCACAGCAGGTTAAAATTTCATTAACCATCCCAACGTGTCATAGCAGTGTTGCAGACTGTTGTAATTGCTTTGTAAATGTGGTAAATGCATCCAAATATTTTAAAACCTCGTCTGGCCAGTTCGACATATTATTTCTCTCAACCGAATGTCACCAATGTTCATGAAACAGTTGCGAGGCAGCCTTGCAAGCCTTGCCTTGTGACAGTCATAAATAGCTCGTAACGCATCATGTGCATTCATAACATTTTCATTGTTTCTTAAACAATTTGCCACATTTTGTGTCTTTACTGTAACTGCTCCATAATGGTTTGCAAGGAGTAGTAAAGGCATCGTAACAGTTCCGTATAAACTGCGCTCAGAGGCTACGTCACATGTGTAGCCTCTGTCCTACCAAACCAAATTTGCATAAGCGGGAACTCAGCTCTAAGGTCTACTTTTAGATGCTAGTCATCTGCTATAGATAGTTTTTAGGCCTGCTACTTCTCCTTTTGTCAGACACTTGTCTAGTTTCCTCATTTTTTTAAGGTGACACTGCACACCTTGCTGAGATATGCCAAGTTTTTTGCTAATAGCTCTTTGGGAATCTGTGTTATCTTTGGCATTTTTCATAGATTAAACTAAAGAAATGGGAACAAAAAGATGTGTTTTCATGACAGGCTGCTAGTAACAATGTTTTTTTTAGGGACTTTTTAGGCCATTATTCGATAGGAGGGTCAAATCCAGACCATTTGCTGTACTATTGTATATAAGACTTCAGCCTTCAGTAGATGGAGCGTCTGCCCTGCCTGGTTTAATTTCTTTCACATTAAAGGAGCAATATAGAAAGAATTTTTAAAGAACGAACAAAAATGAATACGCTTAGGGAAATAAGAGAAATTCATACAAACAGGAATAAATACAGCAGTGTGTGTCCCATTTTATTTTCAGTTACGTATTAAAATGCCTTACATTGTACCATTAAGTCGCTGTCACACCTCTGATGATTTAACTGGCGTATGAAAAATTTTGCGAATATGCTGGCGTATGACAAATAAATTATTGGTAAGTTAAGAGCACACTGAAGCATGCTGGTATACGTCGCAGCACAGAGAGGTCGACGAAAAATTTTGAGCTAACACAAAATTTCTGACGTATGCCAGCGTATGGCTCATAGGGCCCAGTCACACTAGACGATTTAACAAGCTTATGCCAACACATCCAAATTCCTCTAAAACGCTGGCATTTGCAGAACAATAATGTTAAATGGACGTATAGACAATGTATTGATGTCAGTATCTGAGGTAAATGATATGTGTTACACATATATTAAAAACACGGTACTCATAGGTCATTAATACGTTTTGGGTACGCTAGACATTATCGCCATGTATTTCAACATATGAGTAACATGAGTCTCCGTATGCATAAAGTACCTGCAGCATATGATCTTCATATGTGGGAATGTGAGCCATACGCTGGCAAACGTAGGAAATTTTGTGCCTGCTCAAAATGTTCCAGCGACCTCACCGTACTATGACTTATACTAGAGTACTTCAGCACGCTCTTAACTTATGCAAAACTTACCTAGAACTTATGCGTACATATTTGTAGATTTTTTCCTACATCGGCATACGCTTATTAAATCGTCAAGGCGTGACAGGGGCTTTACTGAACGTGTTTCTAACTTACAGCTACCGTATAATGGCATATTGGCAGTTACTGAGATGTTATTTATAAGTTTGTATTCGTCCAACTTGTTATGAATAAACTATGTATACACCCAAGATAACATCGATAGTTCTGCGCATGCCAGAGTTTTAGAGCAATTTTGGTACGTCGACACACACTGGTTAAAACATCAAGGTGTGACGGGGCATTAGTTTATAGAGTCATTTGATTTTTTTTGTACAGAAAAGAAAAGATGTCTGTAGTAATTTCATGCTGCCAGACAGGGCAGAAAAAAATGACCTAAGCCATGCGAGTTAACAGTTCACTACAATGAGTCAGAGGGAAAGTCTCTCATTAAACTGTAGGAGCGTGAGTCTGAGATGACTCACAAAAAACGCCTACTGTTCCCTTGCCTGTTGTCCTCACAGCCTTTAAGGTAAAACGTTAGAGTCTGACAGCAGCTGCAGCTGTACAGAAATGTCTACAAACCAGAAGAGGTTTCAGTTTTAGTCAGATGCCTAAAACAGGAAGTGTCTGCTACATACAAAGACGTGAGGTTTTTTTTTTTGTTCTCTGCGGGCCGTTATTTTCCGCATGTGTGTCGCAGGTTGCCTGAATGCGCTCTCTGCCGCTCTTGTGTTGGTCTGGAAAAATTTTCAGGCGCGTTTTAGCATCTGACTGATATTACAAAACAGGGAGTGATAGACCCTGACTACAGCAATGAAACCCGTGGATATAAACCTGTGTAGAGCTCTTTGGATCCTCAAGTTTTCGGTTCTGAAACTTGCAGCTCAGAGGTACGTGAATGTGCTGTTACTTAAACTGCGTTTTAAACAGAGGCTGCTTTCAGGGCCAGAGTAAGTGAAACAGACTGTATATAAAAGATGCTGAAGAGACTTAAGCCTGCTTTATTTTACATATGCTACACTGTGCAAAAGTATTGAGCCACCTTTACATGTTGACTTTCTGGTAACTTTTTAAAGTGATCTTGATAATAGTTCTCCAGGCTTTCTGAAGGTGTTTCTTGGGACACTGGCTGCTTTTTCACGCATTTTCAGGTTAACCCTTGTACTTGAAAATTTTCACAGGAATGTTTTTTGTTTAAGCTTCTTAACACTGACCTATGACTCATTCAAGCCTAAAAAAGGCACCTAACACAAGGCATGAACCAGTGTTGTGTCTACAAATAACAGACAACACGTTTAAATTATATCTTTAGGCATTTTGTTACTAGCTGCCTGTCACAAAAGCACATCATTTGTTTCCACTTCTTTAGATGAATCTATGAAAAATGCCAAAGATAACACAGTTTGACAGGGAAAAAAAAGATTTTTGCACCAGCAAGGTGATTCCCAAAGAACTTCTTTTGGCTGCTCCTGTTGGGAGTCCCCACAGCGAATCATCCGCCTCCATCTTACCCTGCCCCTTGCATCCTCTTCCCTCACACCACTCCTCTTCTCTCCCGTGCATACCTCCACCTCAGCAGGCTCTCTTCCACCTCCTCCCTACTCTCTCTACAGATCACAATGTCGTTCGCAAACATCATAGTCCACGGAGACTCCTCCCTGACCTCGTCTGTCAACCTGTCCATAACCATCCTAAACAAGAAGGAGTTTAGAACTTTCTCTTCTAACTTGCATCCAACTTGTGGGGCATATGTACTAACAACATCCAGCATCACACCTTCAGTTTCCATCTTCAAAGTTATAATTCTGTCTGACACTCTCTTCACCTCCAGAACACTCTCCGCATAGTCTTCGTTCAAGATTACTCCTCCATTTCTTTTCCTATCTACACCATGGTCCTATCTACACCTTGCTTCCCCTCCACCTGGTCTGTTGAACACACAATATATCTACCTTTCTTCTCTCCATCATATCAGCCAGCTCTCTCCCTTTACCAGTCATAGTCCCTACATTTAAAGTCCCTACTCTCACCTCCACCCTCCTACCATTCCCTCTCTCTCTGCCTCATAACATGCCTTCCCCTTCTCCTTCTCCTTCGTCTTCAGCCCACAGTAGTACAGTTTTCCCCAGCACCCTGTTGGCTAACCAAACCCAGGCCTTGATCGAACCTGTTTGAAAATCATACTATGAATCCGCATATTTGATTTAGCAAAGATTTTATGCCAGATGCAACTCTCCATCCACTAGAAGTACACTGCACCATTTCTGACACCTACTGTGATTAGACAGAAACAAGGTGTGGTGGGCATGAGTTAAAGCATTTGGCTTTCAAACTAAAGGTTATCGGTACCTTGTTCATCCTCACTGCTTGCGCTAACTTAATGTTATACATCCTATTCCTGAACACGGCTTTTTAACATGGCCTGATATCATCTTGCTCCACTACAAAAATGGTTATAGTTTTGGGGTCTGGAAAGTGAAACCTACATTGAACTCCTCTCTGGATATCTTGATATCAGAGCAGTGGTTGTGACATTTATCTGCTAATACTAACAGACTGAGATATCTAATAATAATTAACAAAAATGTAGGTGATGTCACAGAATATGATGTTGGAATTCCTGAAGAGTCTTATTTGGGAAAAATTTGGGATTAGGCAGTTGGTAAGGTCGTGTAAACCAAAGTTCCTGGGTGTTTATTCCATCTTCATCTTTAGTTTGAACTTGAAATGCTCAAGTGCCCAAAAACGTTTTTGCATGTGGTTTGTAGTCATGTGTGTCTGATCCCACTGACGTTATTATGAGTGGATTTGGTGTTTATATCCATGTTTGAAAGAGTGTTTTGTTTATCTAACTGACACCAGCTCATGTCAGTGGGCCTCTTTAGTGTCAACTCAAATTATTAGACATTCTAGGTGCAGAAAAGACTTTTCAACTTGACTTGTAGTCATATCTTGTGTGAATATATAAATGTAAATTTGTGGACTATAATATGAAGCCATCGGTGACATGCCTTAAACTTGACTGTGTGTCTGTTCCCACTGACATCATTAATAGACTGCAGTGTGACAGTCATACAAAATTTAATGACTGTATCCACCGTTGACTGATTGTTAAAGTTATCTGACTCCAGATGATGTCTCTGGGTATGGGCCCAGCACCACTGTTTGTATGAAACTGCCTCCAGACTGGGGGCTGAATTGGCTGAAGAGGAGAATTTTAGTTTGTTGCAGATCTCTTTATTGTAGCACCACATTTTGGTTGTTTTCATTTTTGTGGTTTCAGTATTTTGTTTGAATTTCCCAACAGGAAATGCATTGTAGTTGAGTAATAAGATATTGGTGGTAATCAGATCTTATGGATCAGATCTTATGGATTCAGTGCTGTCTACACGTTTAGCATTAACTTCAGATGGTTCTTTTCCACTAAATGAAAAAACCATGTGAGTGTGCTTGTACTCAGAGACAATATGTCTGAAATGTATGCCATTTCTGTTAAAACTCTTCAGGGCTACAAGTTCACATTTAGTCTGGGTAGATTCTGCTTCAAAGTCAAATGCCAACAATAAAAAAGCAAGGCATTGTGGTCAAGACTGAAGATCTGGGCCAAAACCAAAGATTATGGTTTCTATTACCAACTCTGCCTTTTGTGTGAACTTGATATGTTACAATACAGAAGTCAGTGGGAGCAGCCACTTGCAGAGAGCAGGCAAGCACTACTTTTCAGTCTGGTATTGGCATCATTCTCTAGACCCCAAGACTACATCCATCTGTAAGCACAAGCGACTTCCACAACGGTTCAAGTTCCCACTAAAGTCTTAGATGATGATTTAAGCTGTTATTTTTGGTTTATGAGACCAGTGCCATAAAACATGACCACCACGCCTTTGTTTGCAAACAGCAGACAATTGATAGGTAATCTAGATCTACACAGAGTAAATCAGTGCCATGTCATAGTTATTAAGAATTCTGACAAAAACATAAGCTTTTCTAACTCATTCCGCATTCACTTTTAGACAGGGGTAAAAAAACATGTCAAGCTTGTGCTAAAGGTATGAGTAGCAGCATAGCCATGATCTTTGTTTTGTAAGACCAATGCCTTACCACTAGGCCACCACACCTTGTTTCACAGCCAGCTGCCACTCGTGAATTGTGTTGCTCTTTACAGTCCCAGTGGGTAATGGCACTGGGACTGTAAAGAGCAACCGATCTGGTATGTAAGTCGTGTTATGAATCCGCATATTTGATTTGGCAAATTTTTGAGCCGGATGCCCTTCCTGACGCAACCCTCACCATTCACCCGGGCTTGGGACTGACACTAGGAGTACACTGGCTTGTGGGCCCCTGTGGCTGGTTTAGCAGTGTGGTTGTCACCATGAGTGATTAAACTCCAATCCAAATGTGAACAGATGTATAAGGTGATTGCTTCCTTAAGTAGTCAGATTATGTAAATGAGACATGTTAAAATACAAAAACTGCCCAAAATTTCAAATTTGACCAGTGCATGAAATCCTAGTTTTACCTGTGGTGTTTCGTCCCACTGTTAATAACATGGTTCCACAAGATTCCACTTATGAATTGTGTTGCTTTTCACAGTCACAGAGAAGGTCTTTATTGAGAAGTGGCTAAATGAGGCTACAGAAGTTATCAGTAATAATCTACATTGTTAAAACGTTCACAAGCACTTTTCAGACTACATTCACACTACAGGCCTGGATGGGGATTGAAGCTGTGATCTTTTGTTTGCAAGACTAATGCCTTACAACTTGTTTTTTGCCTTCCAAAATAAAGATCTGAGAGGAGGCTTTGATGAGGTCAGGAAA
>VUQH01076041.1:7694-18065 GCA_015106775.1 Etroplus canarensis
CAGTATGTCCACTATCCCTCCTCTGAACATGTCCAAACCATCTCAGCCTTGTCTCTCTGACTTTGTCTCCAAACTTCTCAACATGAGCGGCCCCTCTGATGTACTCATTTCTAATCCTGTCCGGTCACTCCCAGGGAAAATCTCAACATCTTCAATTCTGCCACCTCCAGCTCTGCCTCCTGTCCTTTTGTCAGTACCACTGTCTCCAAACCATACATAATGGCAGGTCTCACTACCATTTTGTAAACCTTTGCTTTCACTCTTGCTGCTATCCTTCTGTCACAAATCACCCCTTACACTCATCTCCACCCACTCCACCCTGTCTGCACTCTCTTCTTCACCTCGCTTGTGCTCTGTCCATTGCTTTGGATGGTTGATCCCAGGTATTTAAATTCATCCACCTTCACTACCTCTGTTTCTTGCATCTTCACTATTCGACCTGCCTCCCTCTCATTTAAGCACATGTACTCTGTCTTTCTTCTGCTGACTTTCATTCCTCTTCTCTCCAGTGCATACGTACACCTCTCCAGGCTCTCTTACTCCCGCCTACAAATATGTGATGCCTAACAAAATTCTAAACTATACATTGATATTATCAACTAAATTCTGCTATCTGCAATTAAAACCCTGATGTACTGTATAAAAACATATCTTCAGCCACTCCCATGTGCTTTCACCAAGGAGTCACCACAGTAGATGAAGCTGCATTGATAATTTAACAGAGGTTTTATTTTAGATGTTCTTCCTGACACAATCCTCCATAGTGCAAGAAGCTTGTGTCCCCACCTGGAATCAAACCAAGGACCTTTCATTTGTAAGGCAAAGGTATAAACCACTACACTATGGGAACACCTAACTACAGCCTGGACATAAAGGTCAAGTGGGCTTTGGTGAAAATGCCTGAACATTTTGGTTTCGTTGTATACGTGTCATTGTTCTGGAATGATGGTAAAGAAATGGTATTTCAAGAATTATCCTGAAAAGTTTAGCATATCATAATTTGCTCATTATTCTGGCCAAATTTATAGACATGAAATGAAATTTTAAAAAATACTACGCTCTTATCCGACTTTTAAACAAACAGATCTCCATTTATGTTTCAAAAAACTGTCACACTTCACCCAACAAGAACTTGAATAAGACTATGGAACTAAGCAAAATGTGCAAAATTATACCCAGTTAAACATACCTCTGATTAATGTTCCCTTTTTTTTAAAATTGTATATAATGACTGATAGTGTTCCATTGTGTGTTTTTCTAGGTGGGCTTTTTACTGCATGTCAGTGTGTTTGGGATCATTTTCGTGCTGAAAAATGAAGCTGTTTGCCAGTCATTTTCCAGATGGTACTGTATGGTGATTCACAATCTGATGGCACTTTTCTGCATGCATAATTCCATCAATTTTGACAGGATTCCCAACAAAAATGTTTGAAATGCCACCCTAAACCATGAAAGAGCCTGGCTGTAGGCACTCACTTTTGTACCTCTCTCCTGACTTCCTCACTGCGGGTGGCTCAGGAGGCTGAGTGGGTTGTCCCCCCAAACAGAAAGGTTGGCGGCTCAATTCCTGGAGAGGCTACATGCCGAAGCATCCTGGGGCAAGACACTGAACTCCAAATTGCTCCTGATGCATTCATCGGAGTGTGATTGTGTGCATGATGGGTAAATGACATAGAATAGAGCACTGCATGAATGTGTGTGTGAATGGGGGAATGAGTCTTGTAGTAAAAAGTGTTATATGTAGTTGTTGATAGGTTTTAGGCCCACCACTTCTTATTTTGTCACCTGCTTATCCAGTTTCCTCATTTTTTCAAGGACACTCTGCACACCATGCCAATATATATGCCAGGTTTTCAGCTAACAGCTCTTTGGGAATCATCCAAAAGCTTTTCAGAAAAGACAGAGATAATATGTCTTGTTTGTGATTGTTAAAAGAATTAGCTTTTTCATTTTTTAGTTAGATGTATGTTGTAATTTCATTTAATGTGTGTTTGTTTTTTAGTGGTTGTGTTTTTGGTTTTGTTAGAGGTGGTTTCGTCAATGCCAGCTTTCAAATTTCCTACACAAATCAGTATGAACATGTGCATTAACCTCTTTTATATTTTTCTACATTGTACTTTTTAAAGTCATCTCTCTGAGTAGTAAACTTAGCAATAAGATTACTTTTTAATTGAAAGCTTAAATGAAAATGTAACTGCTGGAAAAGAGAGTAAAAGGGATTTAAGAAAGGCAGGCTCTATCTACAAAGTAAATACTTGTTATTGGGCGGAAGCCATGACCTGTCATTTTATACCATATCAATACATTTTATTAAACTCTCACAGCTTTTATTGACCACAATACACTTAATCTCTGCAAAGACTGAATCCTTGACTGAAGCCATTAAGAGGGTTGAAGAATAGCAAAATTGTCTCTTCGTTATCTGATATAGATTTTCCAACTAATCACAAGATAAATCTACAAGGTCACAAGAGATACATTAAAATCATTATCACATTTGTTTTTGACACACACTATATTTACACAAGTGCTGGGCCACCTGCACATTACATCTACAGGAGCTTTTACAACCTCCTATTTTAAATCCATCTGCACTGATACGGAGTTGGTCCCCCATTTGCAGCTATAATAATTTCCACTCCTCTGGAGAGGCTTTCGAAAAGATTTTGGAGTGTGTCTGTGGGAATTTTTGTTCATTCATTTGGAAGAGCATTTGTGAGGTCTGACACCAATGCTGGTCTCACATTCTCCATTATAGTTCATCCTTAAGATGTTTGATGGGGTTGAGGTCAGTGCTCTGTGCAGACCAGTTCAGTTTTTCCAACCCACACTCATCTAATCCTGCCTTTATAGACCTTGCAATGTGCACTAGGGCACAGTCATGCTGAAACAGAAAAGGGCCTTCCCTAAACTGTTCCCACAAAGTCCCACAAAATGTCTTGGTAAGCTAAAACATTAAGATTTCCCTACAGTAGAACTAAGGGGCCCAGATCAAGCCACGAAAAACAACCACATAGCATTAGCTGTCCTCCACCAAACTACACTTGCTACTTGCAGTCAGGCAGGAGACATTCTCCTAGCAATCACCAAGCACCATTCACCATGCACCACTCCATCTGATACTTTATATTGTGCTTGTGGTGTCAGGCGTGCTTGCAGCTGTTTGGCCATAAAAACCCATGCCATGAAGTTCCTGGCACACAGTTTTTGCGCTAATGTTAATGTAACTTTGCAGTTATTGAGTCAGCAGAACGTTGGCAACTTTTATGCAGTAGACTTTTCAGCACTCGGAGACCCTGCTCTGTAACTTTACATGGCCTGCCACCTCATGGCTGAGTTGCTGTTGTTCCTAAGTGTTCCCACTTTGCAATAATACAACTTACAGTTGATCGTGGAATATCTAAGAGGCAAGAGATTTTACAAACTGACTTGTTGCAATGACCTATTCTTTCACAAATGTTTATAAAGGCAGCCTGCATGGCTAGGTGCTTGATTTTATATACCTTTGAAAATGGAAGTGAAGCTGTGGCCCAATATTTTTGTCCATATAGTGTATTTGTAATTTGAAATGTACCTTTCGGCTGCTCCCTTGTATTCTCCACCAAGGGGATTAATCCGCACTGGTAATTTGGCAGATTTTACACCAGATGCCCTTCCTGACACAACCGTCCATGGTGAGAGGGGCTTGTGTCCCCACCTGGAATTGAACCAGGGACCTTTTGCTTTTAAGGCAAATGCGCAAACCACTACGCTACCAGGGACACCAGTGTATTTGTAATTTCTTTGAATGAAAAATAACCTATGAGGCCATGAGCAGGCATAATTTCATTTTAGTTTGTTATAAGCCGAATAAGGATGCAAGTCATATATTCAATATTACTGTACATACCTGACCATTCATCAACTTAAGTAAAAATCCATCACTTCAAAGTTCTGATTTGTCATTTTTTTGATACCATTTATTCCATCAAAAACCATCTGAATATCTTCATTCCTTTTTAGCTGATATACAGATTTACATAAAGATGACACATGCTAAATAGGCTGAGTTTATTTATGAAATAAAAGAAAAGACTTGTCTGAGAGCAGAAGCATTCTCATCTAACTGTAAAATAGATCTAGATAAAATTGTATTTGCCTCTGTTATGTAGACTTACAGTTGACTTGGGCAGTTTGTCAGGACTTGCACAAATTAGATTAGATTAGATGAAACTTTAATGATCTCCATGGGGAAATTTTGTCAAGTGTGACACATTCATTCAAAAACAGTGTGTTGAAGCAGCACTGGCACTCCACAGTGACATATTTATTCAGTGAGTCTGAGCACTGACAGACAGGGCATTTGTCATTTCATCCGTCTGCTTGCGGTCACTCGTCACCAGGAGAGATCATTAATTGCTATTAATTAATAAAAATATGAAAACTGTCCCGTTTTTACTGATGGCTCAGATATATAACAGCATGCTCTGTGCGATGAGTCACCAGTCGCTCCTGGACCGGTCAAAGGTCAAGCTGCTGCACTTGAATGCAGAGCTGGAGAGTCCCAGGCAGACAGTGATTTGTTACAGCCCCTCACATGAAAGAGCCTCTCGCAGTAGCTGCCTGACTCTCAGCAAGATGACAGCAGGATTTCAACAGGCAGAGTTATTTGTCACAAAACAAATTGTTACAAATCTGTGAGACAAATACAGAATAGCGCGCCCACCATGTTTTAATCTCTCATTTTTCTGTCTTTTGTTTCGATAATCGAAATGAATAAATGAACGGGGACCATGGTATGTTTCATTCTTAATGAAGCGTGTACTGAATGAATATTTTACACACCTGCTGTGTGTCTTTGGTGGGTTTTGACTGGGGACCCAATCCCAGCCTGCAATGTATGAATGTTGGATTAAACATTAATCAAATGCTGTCACAAAAACTTTATCCGCTCCTGTCAACCACATATAAAGATGGAAACATTCCCCTGTGCAGGCCAAAGAAGCCCAGCCATGATTTGAACCTAAGCCTTTGCTTCACTCATTGTGTGGTAGTGGAATTATTTAGGCTGCTCTGGACTCATGTCTTAAGGTATATAGGTTATGTAGTGTGGGTTTATGGATATGGATGGGGTCAGCTCAGGTCAATCCCCTGCATCTCTAATATCCACCCGCTGTCTTGTTATTGCCTGCAGGTTTCTCCCCGGCCTTTCAACCCTCAGTAGATCACATCCTCTGCTGTTTTCTGGCTCCGAGTGTCAGTGGAGCTGCTTACATGTATCTTGTGAGGAGGCCCGCAGGGATGTTTTGACGCATGGTTCATCATACATGTTTTAATCATTCAGTCTTTCAGACACCTCCCCGGAGGAGGCTGCTGCAGCACATTACCGAGTACACACAATTAGTGATATAATCATGATGATGATAATGAAATGTATTTAGAGCATATCAGCGTGGTTCATTCTGTTTGGGGAGACATTAGCAGGATTGTAGCCCCAGAAAAGCCTCAGTGCAGGGGCTCCTGGCGCTCTCCCTCCGGAGAATGGCAGAGCCCGGCAGGTTGCCACGTCATAGATTAGCAGTCATAGCGGTCGGCTTGGCGCTCTTTCTGCGCCATCAACTGCGAAAGCCTCACCTGACAGGTGTTGCTCTAAATCAGTGCTCCTCCGCTGCCCTCCTTGCCCTCCTTGGGGTGAGAAGGGATGAGGAACTCTTCCTTCCGCCCTTTATGCATCCTGACAGCCTCTATCAGGCAATGTTGGGCTTCATACACCAAGAAAAGCAACAGCAAATCCCCCCTTACTGAAAAACCATTGATATCATATCAGTGACATCAGTAGGAAACACAGTGGTGCCCTTTTATTTAGCTCCCCTCAGGGATGCTCAGTCTTTTGTTAAAGGTCAAGGCAATAGGATTTCAGCATCAGAGGTGGTTTCAGTGAAGGAATAATGGTTTAACAAACTAACCCTGAACACAACAGTGATCCTTTGTCAATAATGACACTAGATGGACAAGGTTTTGTTTTTGAAAACAATGAAAACACATTTAGGTTTCTGGTAGACTGAACTTATCATACATGAAGGTTGTGAACACATAAAACAAAGTTTCCTTGGTGTCTACTTTCCACCAAAATATACAGTACAGATCAAAATTCAAAATTACAGTCATTAATTATTCCAATTTAAAATGATGGCTTAAATGAAAAATGTATTTTATAACTTGGGATTATGCTATCACAATACACTCAAAGGCAACTTTATTAGGTATGTCAATAAAATACCAGTCATGGGACAGCAACTTAGTGCCTTCAGGCATGTAAACATAGTAAAGCTGACCTGCTGAAGTTCAAACAGAGCACCAGAATGGGGAACAAAAGGTAATTTAAGTGACTTTATATGGTTATTGACATGTGGCATGGTTTTTGGTACCAGACAGACTGGTCTGAGTATTTCAGAAACAACTGATCTACTGGGATGTTCCACACAACTATCTCTAGGGTTTGCAAAAAATATCAGTGGTAGTTCTCTGGACAAAAATGAATACCATTTTGATGTCAGAGTTCAGAGGAGAATGGGCAAACTGCTTTGAGTTGAAAGGAAAGTAACAGTAACACAAATTACCACTCATTACAACCAAGGTATGCAGAAGAGAATCTCTAAGGGCACAACACATTAAGCCTTGAAGCAGATGGGTTACAGCAGTATAAGACCACACTGGATGCCACTCCTATCATCTAAGAGCAGGAAACTGAGGCTACAGTTCACATGGGCTCAGTGGAAGACTAAAAAATTTTTGCCTGTAGTAAGTATGGATTTTTGTTGTAATAGGGTGTAAACAACATAAAAGCATAGATCTGTTCTGCCTTGTATCACTGGTTCAGGCTGCTGCTTGTGTTATAATGATGTGAGAAATATTTTCTTGGCATACATTGGCCCCTTAGTGTCAGCTGAGCATTATTTAAATGCCAGCTCCTACTTGTACTGTTGATGACTATGTCCATCCCTTTATGACCATAGTGTTCCCATCTTCTGATGGCTGCTTCCAGCAGGATAATGCACAATGTCACGAAACTCAAATGATCTCTGAATGGTTTATTGAACATGACAATGAGCTCACTGTACTCAAATGGCCTCCACATTCACCAGATCTCAAAATAGTCAAGCCCCTTTGGGATGTGATGGAACAGGAGATTCACATCATGGACGTGCAGCTGGCAAATCTGCAGCAAGTGATGCCATCATGTCAATATGGAGCAAAATCTCGGAGGAATGTTTCCAGTGCCTTGCTGAATCTATGTCTCGAAGACTTAAAGCACTTCCAAAGGAAAAAGGGGATCCAACCTAATATTATCAAGGTGTATCTAAACCGGATGGTGAGTGTATAAAGAACTTAAAAGAGAAGTTGTTCAAAGGAACTGTGATCACAATTAGAAAACAGTAACTATTTTTCTATATTAGATGTTTACAAATGATTACTGCTTTCAAACTCTAGGATGTTTAGAAGGGTTTTTTGTTGATGACTGTGAGATTTTACCAATTTCTCACAAATACATTTAGATAAGGACTCTGGGCTAGTTATTTCATTATTTTAAATATTATCAGCTTCAAGGAACTGCAGTGTGACAACATGCCTTGTCTTATATGAAAAAATGATGGAGGATTGGTGGCAACGCTTAGTGTGTCCAGCAGATAAATAAACATAATCAAACATCCAAGGTGAGCAGATTTAGTGCAGAGTCAAGGACTGTCTTATGATATGTTGTTAACTCATTTGTGCCATGTGTAATAGTGAAGGGAAGGTTAATAAACAGTAACCCCCCATTATTTTTCCTTTTCAGTACGGCTCTTTTCATCCCAGCAAACATGGCTGAAACCCCCACATCATCTCATTGGTCAAAACCAGCCATGGTACTATAGCAAACACTGAACTGCAGAGGGATGGACATTGACTCTTCCATTAAGAATAGAGGTTAATAAGCTGTTTCTTACAAAGTGAGAATTGTAGATCAGATTATTGCAATGAAGGAATTCAGTGTATCTCTATTTTTTGTTTTCTTTTTTGTTTTTCTTTTTTGAAAAACAACAACTAATCTGGTTAACGCATGGTTGTGAACAGATGGACACACATCTTCTCCACACGCACAAACTGGTATTTGTGGAACCTGTTTTTTTTTTAAATAAATAAAAATAAGTTTAAGCAATTTATGGTTATGGACATCTAAATTCTGTTTCACTTACTGCATGGTGAACTTACCACATTGGGCTGTTAGAATCATCGCAGCTCTGTCCCTCATGTCAGCATTTTAACCCCAGGGATGCTGTCGTGGGAATATGAAGTAATATAGCTCAAAAGTGGGAGGTTGTGCATGTGATTCATCCCTGAGGTATAGGTTTCTTCTTTATTCTCATATATGTGTAGACAGTTAACTTAATTTCTAATACTGTATCAGTAGGATGTATACACTGACCAGCCACAATTTTAAAACCATAGATGTGTAGTGAATACCAATAATTCTTTTGGAATGCAATGTTTTGGTGGGAAACACTGTGTCCTTGCATTTACTGAGATACAACACCTACCTTAAACTTATCATAGGGCTTGTACACCCCTCAAGGCAACGCACCCCCAACTGCAGCGGCCTCTCCCTGCAGTAAAAGCGCACCTCATCACACCACAAAAACTGTTCAGGAACAGTTTGAGGATCACAACAATAAGCCTAAGGCATTTGAACTAACCTCTAAAGTCCAGGCATCTGAGTAATGTCAAGGAACATACCCAGTCCATGATGGGCTCATGCGAGATCCCAAAGCTAAACACCACAAGATACCCCCAGAGGTCCAATGGGGTCCGCTGAGGGTGTCCCTGATGGATCAGAGCTGTTTTGGCAGATCAATGGGGAACTAAAAAAATATTTAGGCACGTGGTTTTAACATTAGCTGATCAATGTGCAATTCTTCATAAGAAGAGACCTGGACATAACAGGGCATCAAATGCAATTCTTAGGGGGAATTAAAGCTTGTGTCCATAATAGATGACCAAAGTGTGGTTTTCAATAACCAGTTTTACATTGCATACATTTTGGTGTAGGAGTGCTGTACATTACATGACAACATTCATCCATGGGAATTTAATATATAAGAAGAAACTCTCTAAAATTGCTGATTCAAAAATATACTATTTATTTAGTTCACAAAATCCCACTAGTTCCTATTAGTTACGGGACGTGTTAACCTGGGGCCAGGCCCTAATCTGTTGGTTATTAAGGGAAACATGATAACTGGATGGGTGGAACTCAAGAGGAAAACCAACCTTTCTATTTATTCCCAGTGATCATGGCTGAATTATTCATCCTGTATGATGATTAATTTAAAAAAGCCCCTAGGTCCTGTGGCAGGTACAGGCTGCTAAGGCACACACTGACATTCCCATGTGATGTGCTGGATGTCGCATCCTCCATCTGCCCTCCTCCTGCTTATTCTTGCGCATCTTCAGGGAGGAAGGTCTCATACATGCCTGTGCACCCAACATTTTAACCTAACTCACAAATACATGAGGTAAAAGTGCCTGGCAACCATGTAAAAACACACTCAGGGTCAAGTAACAGTTTTTGAGGCTTGCTTTTTAGTTTGCAACGGTGCAAATTTGTAACTGGTTTAGATAAATTCCGTTATGATTGACTATTAAATTGGACTCTAAGTTACGTAACACGTGTGTAAATGATCTACAATGTTATTTACAAAGGGTTTATAAATGCAAACATATACAGAAAGATAATCTTTTTGCTATTGCAACTGCAATCAAAACAACTTTTAACTCTATCAGGTTACAGATTGCAAAGTTAGTAATAAAGTCCCAGTTTAGAAATTAGACATTGTTATTATTTGAGTGCCCCCTCCTTGTGCAGTCACCTTGCAAGCAAAAGGTCCCTGGTTTGATTCCAGGTGACATCAGGAAGGGCATCCTGGGAAGATATAGTAAGGAATAATTCTTCAAAGAAAGATGGGTTATCATCGTTAGTGCCATATACATTTATTAGATTTAATTTTTGTGTTGAAATATTGCCTTGAATGATAATATACCTTCCAAATGGATCTTGGATAGTTTTTATAACTTGAAATGGTATTGATTTGTGTATGAGAGTTATCACTCCTCGTGAGTGAGTGTTGTATGAAGCATGAAACACCTGGCCTGGCCATCTCTTGCTCAGATGATGTACATCTGTGGCCATCAAATGTGATTCTTGTAAAAAGACTATTTTAGATTTGAGAAATTTTATTCTATCCATTACCTGTTTCAAGTTAGCCAGTTTTCTTATTCCGCGGACATTCCAACTTATAACTTTGGTGTCCAGTTTACTTTGATTTGTTTTTTCCATGAGTTGTAGTTTCAGTG
>VUQH01076069.1:0-10907 GCA_015106775.1 Etroplus canarensis
GGTCTCTATACCTCTCTCTCTCTCTCTCTCTCTCTCTCTCTCTCTCTGTCTCTCTCTCTCTCTCTCTCTCTCTGACTCACACACAAACACAATCTGCACTACCTCAGTTGCTGCTACCGCACTTTCTTTCTTTTGGCGCTAGTGTCTTGTTCTTGTGTTTTCTTTTTTTTTGCCTTTCTTGTATACTGTTTTTGCATTGTAGGGCGTCCTTTGCATTGTTTGCATTGCATTGCATTGTTGCAACTATTGCACATGTTGCACACGTTGCACTTTATTTATTTATCTATTTTTTTAATCTTTTAAACTTAAATTTTTAACTGTAGGAAAAAAAAAACTGGTCCTGTCTCTGTCACATGTCATATGTTTACATGTTTATATGTTGCACCAGGTCCTGGAGAAACACTATTTCATGCGTCAGCTATATGTGGTTGAAATGACAATAAAGCTCTCTTGAATCTTGAATCTTGGCAACTTAATGCATTTAGGAATGTAAACATGGCCAAGGAGACCTGCTTAAGTCCAAAAAGAGCATCAGAATGGGGAAGAAATGGGATTTAAGGGACTTTGAATATGGTATGGTCTTTGGTGCCAAACAGGCTGGTCTGAGTATTTCAGAAACTACTGATTTGGTGGGATTTTCCTGTATAACCATCTCTAGGGTTTACTGAAAATGCTGCATGTCATTGAATGTTGTCTTCTCTCTCCCATCGTCTATGTCTCTCTTTGCTCTCCTTCCTCTCTCCTCTCTCCCCTCACCCCCAACCAGTTGAGGCAGATGGCTGCCCCTCCCTGAGCCTGGTTCTGTCGGAGGTTTCTTCCTGTTAAAAGGGAGTTTTTTCTTCCCACTGTTGCCGAGTGCTTGCTCATAGGAGATGGTCTGATTGTTGGGGTTTTCTCTTTACCTTACAGTGTAAAGCACCTTGAGGTGACTTTTGTTGTGATTTGACGCTATATAAATAAAAATGAAATGAACTGAAAAAACTGAATGATACAAAAAAGAGAAAATATTCAGCAAGCGGCAGTCGTGCGTGCATAATGATGCGTATGTATGATCTAATCTGAGGAACCTGTCCCCAGCTTGTAAACCATCTTTCTTTTTTACCCATTTAAAACTCAAAATAACTAACTGAATACATGTTTTAGTCCTTTAAAGCAGTTTCTTCCAAATCAGACAGCCTGCCGAGGACCGAAATAGGGAAGAATGATGGGCAAGAGAATAATGACATGTGACAGAGGCTGATGAAAGCAAACTGATTGTTCTACAACACCACTGGGCACAGTGTCACCTGCTGTGTCACCAGGATGCCCCGACTAAATGAGTCTTTAGTCAAATTAACCCGCTCTTTTCATTGCTAAATTACTGCCGCTACGAGGCCTATTCAACAACATCTGTGTGAATCATCAGCTAAATTCACCTCCTGCCTTTTCATTTAGCTCCCCCAATGTTGTCCACGTCGCAGCAAAAATAGCAGTTTCTTGTGTTTCACATACGACTGTAAGCGGATTACTAGTTCCTGAGCAGAAGGTGGCATCTAGGCTTTCTGCACGGAGCAGCGGGAAATCCTAGATGTGACAGGCAGAGATTAGGGGATTATGGTTTCTAGTAGATGAAACAATCATTAAATGTTCGCATCTGTCCATGTGTTTAGAAAGTGGACAGAAGCAGGTTACAGATCAGTCAATACACAGATGGCTGGATGCTGCGTGCTCTACTGGTTTGCTTTACTTTTCGACTCCTAAGATGACAACACTGTGCAGGCAGGAGGTGTCCCCAGCAGAGCTCTTCAGTGACACTGTGGCAATCAGCCAGAGGCGTGGCTGTCTTGCTCACTGCCCTCATAATAAATCTATTGTCTGTTCAGTGCGCAGTCAATTATCTTGCACTGATCCAGCAGGAAATACTCACCTGAAACTTTGGAAGCAGAAACACTGCTCACAGTTGAGTTTTCATTCGGTTTCGGTTGAGCCAGGCCTACAGCAGAAACCCGACTTTAGATGTGATTACACTTAGGTCCATAGGCACAATTACATTTTTGTAATTGTGCCTGAGTAGACCATCACAGTGGCTTTTAAATCAAACAGCCCAGATGTGATTGAAGTGTAGGCTTTCAGCTTAGAGTTCAAGGGTTTAACAAAAGGATTGCTTTAACTGTTGAGTCATTTATATGCATATAGAGCAGTGCTAAAGTCTTTAGATACTCCTCATTTTCATATTTGCTTTAAAGGAGCAAGACTTTTTGTGTAGTTTTTATAAAATGGGTCTTGAGCAACATTTCTTCAGGCTGTCTGAAGGTCTTTCAGTTTTTTCAGTCGCATCCCTCTACCTGACCTTCAGAATGGTTGGGGTGTTTTTTTGTTAAGCCACTTAACAACTAACCTATGAATCATTTAAACATAAAAAGGGCACCTAACACAAGGGATGAACCAGTGCTGTGTCTACAAATAAAAGAAAGCAAACAAAGAACTAAGTTTAAATGGTATCTCTAGGCACTTTGTTACCCGCAGCCTGTCTTTCATTGACTCTACTGAAAATGTCAACGATGGCATGTTTCCAGAGGAATAAAATAGAATTTTTTTGCAGCAACAAGTTGATTCCTAAAGAGCTATTAGCCAAAAACTTGGCATATCTCGTCATGGTGTGCAGTGTTTCCTTAACAAAACTGAGGGAACTGGACAAGTGGAGGACAAAGGGTGCAAACTCTGTCTTTGCCTTATGTTTGCACCTTTCAATAACACCTATCTTTCAGTATGAGGAAATTAGGGGTGACTAAAAACTTTTGAACAGCACTGAAGTCCACAGAATGTTCATTTCATTCATTCACTGATGCAGGTATGAATTGTAATGTATAAGCATTTACACTGATTGTACTCCAGACTGACAAAAACACTCAAAGGAAGATCTGTCATGTCTACTAAAATTCATGGACTTTAACATATTTCAGCTCTTTGTGTCATGTTTCTTTTTGGTTGTTTAGTGTGCGGCCCTTTGCTTACTGTATCAAAGTGAGTCTGGCCAACCCCTGTGTTCAAGGGATCAAGGAAACCAAACCAATGCTGCAAGAGCTCTCACTTATCAGGGCACAGATAACAGGCATCCTCACTCTTATCAAAATTTCTTTTTTCAGCTTCTCTTTGCCAGGTCTGAGGACGTGAACTGCTTATTTGACTTAAGTGTCTCATCATTCCACTTCAGTGAGCACCTCGGCTCTGCGCGTCCCTAAGGCTAGTAAAAGAACGCTTGATTTATAGCTGAGCACTTCATTGATGTCTCCCTTATATTACAAGTTCTGCTGTTTGTCCAAGGTTGCATAATATCTACTACCAAATGAAGAATAGCTGGGCTGGTCTCAGCAACGCCTTTGTGGGGATGGGAGGATGGGGGGCGTGCGTCTCCACTTTATAGGGCATTTATTTTAAATTAAGGCGGGCAGAGCAAATGAACTCATGATGTAGATCCTGCGGAGCAGACCAGGGTTCTTCAGGTAAGTATTACAGTACTGCAGCGGCTTGCGGTGTCAGAGCAGCAAAGTGAAGCTGGAAATAAAAGATGCATGCATCTGTCTGGTGGGCTAACAAGCAAAGGCAGTGCTCACCTGGGGATATAAAAGACTAAATTATTGAATACACAATTGCACAATGTGACTGAGCAAACAAACATCAGATAATCATTGCTGCTCTGAGGAAGTCACCGTCAACAAGGCTCATATCAATTATTGCTGGTATGAGGTTCAGCAGAACAGAACTGAAATGATAGCCTGGGCCAATTGTCAGGGGTAAATTATGCTGCCTCATAATTGCTAATGCTATGAGCTTTAATGTTTTTTAACCAGGGTGCTTTTTTGAAATCATTAAACCACAAATAAATCATGAGGAGTATAATTGAATCTCTCACACTTTGTCATTATTGTTATTGGTGATGTGTGATAATCAACCTGCAGCCCCACTGCAGTTGTTAGTCTGAGCTTAGAGTGGAAAATTGAAGTGAGGTGCCTATTTTTAGTCAGGGTATTGGGATATTTGGGGGTTAAAGGGCTGAATTATCACTGCATTGCACCGGAACCATCATACGTAGTGTGAGGAATAATGTCCCAGGGCCCCAAGCTCGGCGATGGCCCTCAAGAAGCAATTTTTTTCATGTGTTTGGCCCAGTCCAGACAAAAATAGTTTGTTTCCAGACACAATAATTGTGTTGGTGGTGACTATTCAACTCTGTGAAAGCTTTCAGGCAATAATGACTCACCAAAAAGAAAAAATGAAGTTAGGTCTAATGTCTGCTGGATGTGGCTGCTGGAGATGCACCATTTTTGTGCTGTGATTTCTTTCTCTGATATTTTTTGCAACTGACGCTGTAAACTTACATGTGAATATAAAGGTCTTTATTTATTAGGAGTGGACAGCAACTGATATTTGCAGGTATACTTCTCTGACATTTGGTTGTCTTTACTTTACAACACTGTTGTCAAAAGTGGCCACACACTCTGTAAATGAAAACAAAGACAACATTTAATATATTCTCATATTGTATGGGTGGGAGCAGATGAACCACTGTATTACCTCTTCTTTTAACAAAACCCAGATGTTAAAAGATTTAACATCAGGTTTTGATACGCTTAACAAATCGAGGCCTCCTCTCTTGAATTTTGTTTGCTGAATATGTGCAGGATGCATTTTAGTATTGTCTTGCTGAAATCAGCAAGGCTTCCTCTGACAAAGACCTTGTCTGGATGGCTGCACATCTTACCTCCAAATATCCCTCAGTCCTGTGAAAATCTATTTACATCCTGTGATTCAATAGCTCATAGAACCACCTTCGCCAGCAATTGCTTTCTGCGTGACTTTGTCGATCTCTTGCGGAAGAATTTTTACCCAGTCTTTTTCACAAAGTTGCTTTAGATCCTTGAGGTTTGCAGGGATTTGTTGTCTTGAGGTCCTGACACAGTGACTTTGGTTGAAAACTCCCTGGTTTGTACCTGGGTGGAGACAAAAACCAAGCCTTGGGATTCACAACCTAGCATACCCAAGCCTGGATAATAGGTAGAGTTGTGTCAGGAAGGGCATCCAGAGTAAAATCTTTGCCAAAACACATATGCGGTTTTATACACTGTGGTGTCCCTGTGGAAAAGGAAGAAGCCAAAAATGCATGTACCAGCACTACAATCAGACACCTGAGCTAAGTTGCTGGAAGATTCAGAAAGATTTACTGGCTACTTTATAAGGTACAGCTTCTCAGCTACTTGTCAATCCACACGTCTAATGAGCCAATCACATGGCTGCAACCCAATGCATGTAGGCCTGTAGACACGATCAAGAGAACCTGCTGAAGTTCAAACCAGGAATCAGAAATGTGATGAAAGGTGATTTAAGTGACTCAGGTGTCTCTGTGGTTTACTCACTAGCCTTGCACACAAAAAAAAAAAATCCCTGGTTTGAGTCATGGTGGAGATCCAAGCCCCCCTCTGCAATGGAAGGGTTGATTTAGGAAGGACATCTGGTGTAAGGTCTCTGCCAAATTACCCGTATGGATTCATCCCCTTGAGGAGATACAAGAGATCAGTAAAAGGCATTTTATTGTTGTTTGTGCCAGTTGGACTGGTCTCAGTATTTCAGAAACTGCTGATCTGCAATAATTTTCCCACATAACCATCACTAGGGTTTGCAGAGAAAGGTCTGAAAATGAGAAAATATCCAGTGAGTGACAGTTTTCTGGGCAAAAATGCTGTGCTGACATCAGAGGAGAATGGCCAGAGTGCTTTGAGCTGATAGGAAGGCAACAGTAGCTCAAATAACATCTTGTTAAAATCATCATATATACTGTAGACGAGTATCAACACATAACACACCAATTCTGATGTAGCAAATGTGCTACAGCAGCAGGAAACCACGCCGGGGGGGTGGGGCTACTCCTGTCAGTTAAGAACAGGTAACTGCATGGGCTTACCAAAACTGGATAACAACAGATTGGAAAAATGTTGCCAAGTCTGTTGAATCTTGATTTCTGCTGCAATATTTGCATGGTAAGGTCAGAGTTTGGCATCAACATGAAAGCATGGATCCATCCTGCCTTGTATCAGTGGTTCAGGGTGGTAGTGGGTGGTATACTGGTGTGGGGATATTTTCTTGGTGCAAATTGGGCCTCTTACCACCAAATGAACATCGTTTAAACACCACAGCCTACCTAAGTATTGTTGCTGACCATGTCCATCCTTTTAGGACCACAGAGTACCTGTCCTCTGATGGCTGCTTCCAGCAGGATAACGTGCCCTGTTACAAAGCTCAGACCACCTCAAACTGGGTTCTTGAACATTAAAATGTGTTCATTGTACTCAAATAGCCTCCACAGTCACCAGATCTCAATCCAGTAGAGCATCTTTGGTGGAATGGGAGATTTGCATCACGGATGTGGAGCTGACAAATCTGCCGCAACTGCATGACGACAATATGGACCAAAATTTTTGAGGAGTGTTTCCAGCACCATGTTGACACTATGCCATGAAGTATTAAGGCAGTTCACAAAAGCAAAAGGGGATCCAGCCCAGTACCAGAAAGTTGTACCTAATTCACACAATGGTTTATTGCATGCTGCATTGGCAGTGATCTGGTGTTCCGTATTATTCCCAAGGACACTTTGACTTGCAGAACTGGGATTGAACCACCAGCCTTATGATTAGTAGATAGTCCAACCCAACAAATAAGCAAAAATGAAAAAAAAAAAGGTTTTTGCAGTGGCCAGGATAGCTGAAGTACAGAGAAGGCTTCAGATGTTATATTTCTCTTTATTTTTATCGTATTTTCATTATAAATTTTAAGACCATCTCCTGCAAAAATCCCCAAGACAAAACACATGTATCAATCTAACCACTGACCAGCTGTAACAATCTTGAAATGCTTGCAGCTGAAACTTCAAACACTCAGAAACAGCATCTGGAACCGTACGGTGTACAATATAACTGACTTGGCAGGTGGAAAATTAAGCTGATTATTAAGATAATTAATGTGAATGCTGGGGAACACCCAGTACAGGTCCAGACTGAGCACAGTGGGGGGATAATATCCCTTAGCTTTGGCACACTGCTGCTTTGGTTACTGTTGCCTCACAGCAAAGAGGTTGTATGTTCCCCCCATGCCTGCCTGGGTTTTCTTTGGGTGCTCTGTTTTCCTCCCACAGTCCCAAGATGGGCTAACACCTGATAATAAGCTGGCCATAGGTGTGGATGGTAGGGATTCTCTGTCTCTTGGCTGACACTACATCCAGCCACCACTACAGCAGTCCAAGTTGGACAGTTAAGATAATGGATGTGTTCTCTCTTAAGGAAGACCCTCTGAGATTCACGCAGTATTTGCAGAGTGTTTGGGGCGGCTGTGGCTCAGGAGATAGAGCGAGTCGTCTTCTAATCAGAAGGTTGGTGCTTTGATCCCCGGTTCCTCCAGTCCACGTATTGAAGTGTTCCAGGGCAAGACACTGAACTGTAACTTTCTCCAGATGCATCCATCATAGTGTGAATGTGTGTGATAGGTAAAATTCATGTAATACATAGAATAAAGTGCTACATGAATGTGTGTATGACTGGGTGAATGAGACATGTAAAAAGCACTTTGAGTGCTCAGTTAGAGTAGAAAAGTACTGTATGTAAGTACCAGTCCATTTTATGAGCAATGAGAACTGAAGTATCATAAATGGTGTATACAATGTACTAGTCCGTTTTCTCAGCCAGTTGTTCTATTTAGGGTCTCAAAAGGACTGAAACCAATTCCAGCTGTCAAAGTGTCAAGATGCAAAGACACAAACAACCACACATGCATACATCCACAGCTATAACCAGTTTAGAATCACCCATTAACCTAACATGCATGTCTCTAGACTGTGGGGGAACACCATGGAATCAGGCCAGCAACCACGCCAAGTCATCCAGCCACATGCTCCGGAGAGCCCAAGCACCCACGACTCCAGGGAGGCAGCAATGACAAGCAGGGAGGGGCAACCCCCCACCCACCACAACCATGTCCCTCAGAGTCAAAAATATTCTGTTCCCGTTTCTTTACTAACTAAAAAACTGGGTGGTTTGATACAAAATGTAGCATTTTCTATGTTGTTTAAGATATATAGTTAAACAAAAGCAGAAAGTCTGATCGCTCTTCTAATATTTATTTTTGATCTCGGTGCACAGCAAAAACAAATTAATTAGCCTTGTTGTTCCAATACTATTGGTGGTGGGTGTAGGTATGCCGACAGCCTCCTGCATCTTGCTTAACTCTTCAACTTCCTGGCAGAAGAAGTGTAATGATTGTTGTTTCCATAGTTCTCATCAGAATATTTACCATTAGCTCATATTAACCAGTGGCGAAGGAACTTTTTATAAGTTAGTCAAAGTAGTAATACCACATTAAGTCCATGCAGGACTGTGGCTGTCCTGTGTGGACAAATATCTCTAAAATAACTTTGCACGGCTTTAGAAAAAGAACAGGCCAATACCTTGATTAAAAATATTTCAAGTTGTATTAATATGTTAGAATAACTGCTGAATTAAAAGGCTTGAGCACTGTGTGACATGGTTAACTAGCAATGTCTACAGGGGAATTAAAAATATTGGAAAATTAATGTACTAGCAAAACAGCTAGTACACCAACCAAGTGATTTCTCATAAATGCTTGTTCAACTCGTACTGTTTTATCAATCCAAAGGTGGTAGGAGTTGATGTCTGCTATTGTATGAAACTTTTCTTTGTAGGCATTCATTGCTAACACGTTTATGGAGTTATTAAAAGTTCCTTCCCACTAAAACAGAGGTGTCAAACTCATTTTATATTGTGGGCCACATACAAACCAGTTTGATCTTGAGTGGGCCACACCAGTAAAACTATTGCCTAATAACTTATGAATTCTCTCCCTTTCTTTCAGTGTAAAGAGGTTTGATGCCACTTTTACTCCGTTTGATGTCTTAAGAAAATTGTTAGTATTAGCCTTTACGTAACCAGGAGGTGAACGCTTGAGATCAGGAATCTCTTTTGTGAGGGTGTCCTGGGCTGACGGGCAGCATTACCCTGGTACCTTTTTCCATGTATACCCCACACAGAAGGGCCCTACCTGGGTTTGAACCCAGGACCTTCTTGCTGTGAGGCAACCATGCTAACAATCGAGCCACCGTGCCGTTGAAGTTAAGTGCAATTTCGCTAATACATCATTATTTTTCTGCAGCGTAAAGAAGTCCTACCGTGGTAAATTAATGAAACCTGTCAGCATTGCTATTTAGCCTTAAACTTTAATGAATAAAAGCTTTATTTACCGTACTAATAAATTTGCTAAACAGAAACATCACTCGACACTCATTACCCGGACTTTGTTCTGTAATAATACAGATTTTTCTTTTTTTTTGTAAATTCACAGAAAAAGTCCTATTTTGTAGTTTTAGTGTTCTTTTCCACACACTGAACTTTCTACATTTAATAGTGGAACAATGACTTTTTTTTCCTGTTATTTAATGTAATACTAACCAATACAAAAGCACCTGTTTCTCCCATTTGATGGTTTATCTATTACTCTTCTCCATCAGTGCACTAAACTATCTTCTCCTCAAACACATGTTGGCCATGGTGAGACACTGAAAAAATTAACTGAATAGAACAATTAAATGAACAGTGTGATCAGCTGCCCCTCCAGTGAGTCTCCCTTACTGCATATCAACTCAAGCTCAACCCTCTTGGAAAGCAGTTACCTTTGGTAGTCCTTGATCTGCTCTGTGCAGCCACATATGAGCCACAAGGGTGTACTATGAAACAAGTTCAACACAGCCAGGGTTTCTTTGTGTTAGCTGGCTTCATAAAATCTAAAACTCCAGTAGGAGATAATATGTATCAGAAAGGTGATTATCAACTTTCTTTGTCAGCCCAGGCTTTCTGCTTCACGCTCTAAGTGTTCACATAGAAGGGGGCAGTTTATATGTCATTTGACTCTTCTTCTGCACAAAAAGGATGAATTGAGCACCGCCTACTTCAGAGACATTATCTGAGGAATGGATGCTAGCGATCATAACGGACATCAAAATATAATATGCACCACTGCTACTGCAAATAAGACAAGAGAACAATGCTGCAGAAAATCATTAATCTTGGGAAGCAGAAGCATTTATGTTACAGCTGAATCATGATCATCAAGAGCGCAGGGAGCGATAACGTAAACATCTTTATTTGCATTAATATATTTATTTTACAGGTCAGTGTGTGCTCGGTGCTGCTGTTTATTTCAAACTTGACTGCTGCACTGAAGGCAAAAGGGGATCCAACCCAGCACTACAAAGATGTATCTATTTCACACACTGTGTGAGGCATCAGGGGCGATCCGGGGCTCAGTATCATTCCCAAGGATACTTTGATATGCAGAACCAGGGATTGAACCAGCAACTGTATGATTAGTAGATCATCCAACCCAACAAACAAGCAAAAATGAAAAAAAAGGTTATTGCAGTGATGTACTAGCTGAATTAACCCTAACCCAAATCACAACAAAAGTCGCTTCAAGGCGTTATGTACTGTAAGGTAAAGACCCTACAGTGTTAGAGAGAAAACCCCAACAATCAAATGATCCCCTATGAGCAAGCACTTGGTGATTGTGGGAAGGAAGAACTCCCTTTTTAACAGGAAGAGATCTCCGGCAGAACTAGGCTCAGGGAGGGGCAGCCATCTGACTCGACTGGTTGGGGGTGAGGGAAGAGAGAAGAGAGAAAGGAGAGCAAAGAGAAACACAGACTGTGGGAGAGAGAAGACAATGGGGAGTGAAAAGAGGTGGATAGAGCATAAGAGGCCCCCCAGCAGTCTAAACCTATTGCAGCATAACTAAGCCCTAACTATAAGTTTAATCAAAAAGGAAAGTTTTAAGTCTAATCTTAAAAGTAGAGAGGGTGTCTGTCTCCTGAA